>BQNB010004142.1:50421-109732 GCA_026074375.1 Tanacetum coccineum | reverse complement strand
AAGCTAGCAGTACTAACTTGAGAACTAGCAGTGTTAAAATTAGGGCTAACAGTACTAACTTCATATGCAGGTTTAGTAGTATTAACTTCATTTGTACTGCTAGTGCTTGGAGCAGTCACAAAGGCCAAGTTTTGAGAACCCCTACTTGCACCAACATATTTCTTTATATTTTTTTCAACAATTTTGAAGTTGTTGTACAAATCATCGATCCTCATTGTTTCAATTTCAGCCTTATTCATCCAGACTACAACATGAGTATTCCACTCAGGGGGCAAGCTGCTCAAAAATTTTAAATTTAAGTCTTCTTGAGAGATGACCACACCCAAAATTGCAAGCCTACTAACAATCTTCTAAAGTCTGTTAATGATAGAGTCAAGAGACTGTTCTTGATGCACTAAAATTTTTATACTATTTCTTCAAAAGTGTCTTCTATGTTTTCTTATTGGCTTCATTACCTCCAAATCATGTTTCGATAGCAGCAAACATTATTTTAGCATCATTGTACTGACTGAAAGTAAGTTGATGTTCATTGGAAAGAGCCATGAGTAGCAAGCTTCTAGCCTTCACATCATTCTTCTTGTTGGTCTTTTCTTTAGCAGTTACAGGTACTGACATCTTTGTAACAGAAGTACCATTCTCTTGTGTTGTTTGTGGTATAGATACCCATGAATTACCATTCTCTATGACCTCCCATAGAGCATAGTCTTGTACCTAGAATACTGCTTGATTCTTATCACCCACATCTCATACTCACCTAGTTTGAGTATGGGTAGCTTAGCAGTAGTATTACTATGTGCATATTCAAATTCCATGACTTCTAGATCAAAGTTTCTCAAAGCAAAAGCTCTGATACCACTTGTTGATCCTAATCCTTGATCGATTCCTTAGCTTGTCTAAGGTTAAATTACCTTAGATAAATCCAAAATAACTTGTTGTAGAAACTTTGTATGTATACTAAAGTGTATGCGGAATCTACACCTTAATATCTAGAAGCATTATGAATAAAATAGTAAACTGTGATGCAGTAGAATGAACAATGAATATTAACCAAAAAACTTCAATATTATTATGATAAATAATACGAGTACTCTGTCTAGTACTAGGGTTTACAACCTTAAAGCTATGAATGTGTCTATCGAGATGTGTTTACAACCAAAACTCAGGATCTCATTTTATACACCAAGGAGTCCTTTACAAGATAATTTCAAATCTTCTAAACTTATATAAGATATCTACGTATCTTCTAAATATATAAGATATAAATTAAATCATTCCATACATATCTCCTCACACGTCTTTGACAATATCTGGCAGTTGTATTCTTCAAGCAATAGTACTAAGTCTTCTAGTAGTATTAAGTTTAGTACTGGTAGTACTAACTTTTATTCTGGCAGTAGTAGTTATATACTAAGCAGTACTAAGTTCTTGAACTAGAAGCATAAAGATTTATTCCCAACATTAATCTGTGTGATATTAAAGATATGCTACTTCTCTTAGTCCATAAGAAACTGTCTAATCTTGATGTGGATGATTAGTACGACTTAGGTGTGGCTTTAAGAATGTTTACCAGACATATTGTCATTCTTCACCATGTCCAAGACCTTCAGCTAGGAGTTGAAAGCTATCAGAAGAAAATTAATATCACCAGATCAGAAACAACCATATCTAACATCTCCAAATTAACCCCATACACTAAATAATCCTTGAAGCTTTTCTCTTAATCGAATTTGACAACTAAGAATACTTATATGCAAAACTGATAATGATGTGATAATGTGATATTGTGATATTGTGATATCTCAACTAATGCCCTAGAGCCTCCTTTTATAGACTAAGGAGTCCTAGTCGGCTTACAATACATTCCTAAGATATCATAATCTTTTCTAAACATAAACGTAATCTCTTAAAGAAATACATTATACATATCTTGTACAAAAATATCTCAATACTTATCTTCACAAGTATTCTTCTTCTCCAGACTATCTTTATCTCTTTAAACCGTTTTTATCCTCTTGACAGTAGTAAGTCTTCTAGCAGTTGTAATCCAGCAGCATAAACTTTTGTACCAGCAGTACTAATAAACATAAGCAGTAGTAACATTAGTACTAACAGTACTAATATGTACTCACAGTAGTAACATGTACTAGCAGTCTTCACATTACTACTACCAGCACTAACTACTTAGCTTATATTTCAGTCTTTAACTCTGAGCAGTGTTAACTTTAACTAACTACTTAGCTTATACTATCAGTACTAAATTATACTAACAGTAGTAACTAGCAGTGGTAACTTTATACTACCAGCACTAACTACTTTGCTTAATTTCCATTATGTACCTGAGCAGTAGTAACTCTAAGAATCCTTGAAGTCTTCATCACTATCAGGAAGATGCATTAGCATAAGCTTGAGTAGTTGGTAGCACATCTCATTCCAATAATCAGCTTGAAGTTTCTTTTTAAGCATATTTGTGATTGTTATTGGTGTGAGGGGATATCTCTTTTCGACTAACATAAAGATGTGTACATTTTCAAACCTTACAAAGTGCACTCCACATGAATCAAACAATTTCCAAACAGTCATTTTGTATCCTTGTAAACTTCTCCATACATCAATTCTAATGTTTGGTTCAAACATGACTTTTAAATCACCCCACAACACTCTTTCATGTTCATCTTCAGGCCTTGCATCACCATGCTTTGTTTTGACTAACTTCCAAGGATTCTGCAAATCTTCTTTGTCAATACCTTGAAGCATCCTAATCATTGAAGAATATCTCTTGGAACTTCCATCTGCTCTTATCAATTGATAATGTGCCATTATTCCTTCTCTAATAAGCTTATATTCAACAATCACTGGTGGTTTGGTAGCAAGTGGTATAGCATCAATTTCTATATCATCATCTTTGACTATTACCAAATGCTTTTTCAGCTCAGCTTCATCACCTACTTTAACTTGTTCATGCTCATCTGTGTCTTTATCATCCTCCATTCTTTGTCTCTTTGAAGATTCTTGTTGTTGCTCTTTTCCTGCTCTTTTCTTAATAAGTATCTTCTTTCTGCTGCCTTTTGCTTTCACCTCACTCCTTTCTGCTTTCTTTGACTTATCAGATTTTAGTTCATCCTCTGTTCCTTTAGAACTTTCTTGTGTTCCCTTTTTGCTTTTTACTACCTTAGAATCCATAGAAATAAAAATATTTACTCTCCTTATTTCATTATCAAACAGCATCTGGATCTCTTCATAGCTCTTTCTCTTCAACTGATTATGTTTGTATCCACCTATGTTTTTTAGATAGGTAGACATTAGATTTCTCTTTTGAGCTTTAGTTGGTGGCTTTCTTCTTTTCTCTTCAGCTCTAAGCATTGCAAAGTGTTTCTTTCTTTTGTTCATAAGCTCTACAAACAGTCTTGATCTTTCTTCAATGGTTATCTCTCCTTGTTCTTCGGTTTGTAGCCTCTGAGCTAACTCAAATTCTGCCTCCATCATAGCTTGTGTATTATGCCATGACTCAATCAAAGCTATGTTGGCTTCTTTTTCCTTTTTTCTTGCAAGCCTTTCTTCTTCTATAAGTTCAACCTCCAACTGAGCTTGAAGATTTCTTGCTAAATCTTCATCAAGAGCAACTTGATCTTTCCTTTTTAGAGGTACTTCAGGCTCAATCATGATTGCTTTGCCTTTGTGTTTAATCTTTAAAGGTCATGATTCTTGTGGAGTTCTAAATTTACTTGGCTCCTGAACTACAACCCCTCTAGCCTTGGGTCTGGTAATTGTTGTTGTTGTAGCAGCAGTAGTAACAACTTTAGGTTTAGTTGCTTTAATTTGAATAAGTGTTTGAGCCAAAGTTATTTCTTTAATAGTTGTAGGAGCAGCATTATCTTCAACACTAGTATTTACCTCTCTTTCTTTTGCACTCTACTCTTGTTTCTCAGCAACTAGCATATCCACAACTACCTCATCACCATGAAGTTCATTTGTATCAAACATTTCAGCATCATCTGACCTCCCTTAGGTATCATCAGCTAAAGAAACATCAGCATCCTTATCAATGTCTTCAATGCTCCTCCCTTGTTTGGATGCATCTTCATGATCACCCAAACTATCTTTATCCATAGAGGATTCAACTCTTCTAGACATACCAACTTTCCTTAGTCTTTTTAATCCTGTAGTTCTTGATTTCTTTTTCCTTTCCAACTTTTGGACCCTCTTCTTTAAATTAGCAATCTCCTTTGCTTGAGCATCCTTTGCCTTCTCTAAATCAAGAACCTATTTTTGTAAGTTAGTACACAAAAGCATCAATTCGGATTGTTGCATGCTATCCTCACCACTGAGGGGTGGATCATTGGAAGGTGTAAGAACACTGCCATCTTGTTGTGTCTCCTCTTGAGTAACTGCAGTGTCCTTCCTCTATTTCCTCCTGGACTGTTTCTTCGGAGATCTAAAGGATGATGGTTGAGTAGTAACGGGTGTATTGTGATTATCAGTAGGAATGCCTGAATCTACACCCTCTTCTTGATTAGGTTGAACCATCATTGTTGTAAACAAAGGTGTTATTCTCCCAGAAAAATCCTTTCCTTCTCTTTTCATATTGGCAAATATTTTCTTTGTGTGTGAAGGGTTAACATAAATCTTCTTATGATGTGACATATCACCAAGCTGTTGATTAATGAAAACTTATAGAAATCATGGATACATCAGAAATTTAACCCCTTCATCTAAGTGTTTTACCATAGCATCAAAAATGTACTTAGACAGATTAAATTTTTGGTTTGTAGCCAAGCATATGATTACAGAGGCCACTGTGCTACTGAATTCATTCCATGCAGTGGTTTTGGCACTAAGGCATTGTGTAATAGTACGAATTAAAAACTTCCATTGCAGAGAAAAGAAAGCTATATAAAATGTAAGCTTTTGAGAAGGTTTTTCATACCCCATCCTTGCCAGTTCTTCAAAAATTGTAGCATTTGAAAACAATCAGTACCTCCTGCATCTTCCAAGTGAAGATCACTTCTAATGCTTGTCTCCGTGATGATCACCTTCTTCTTATCAATTAAGGCTTGTATCTGACGTTCACCATTAACCATTTTTGCCTTTGTGGTTTCCCAGAACTGTTCAATGCAAGATGTGTAGATAGTAGGATTAACAGTCAATGCATAACGAATCTAATTAGTAATCAGAAAATCGATAATCTCATGAAACCCATCACTTTCAGCGAGTTTTTCCAAGAATGCGAACATGTTGTGAGTGTCAGCAAACGTTAGAGTTGACATTGTGTTATGTTTTGATGATCAAAGATGAAATTGAGTTAGGGTTTATGGTTAGAGAGTATTTGAATGATTGAAATCGAATAAAGAATCGAATGAAACCCTGAATAGAAGTATTTATAGAATCACCCTCTGCAGCATTAACTTGAACTGGCAGCACTAAATTAGGCCTAGCAGCATTAACTTAAACTGACAGTACAATGTTATGTCTAACAGTAGTAAGTAACCCAATAACTTAAGACTAACAGCATTAAGTTGTAAGTTACCAACACTAACTTAAATTTCTTTCCAAAAAGGACTTCTATCATCAATTAATTCTTCTCACAAGCTCTCTTTCTGTTTTTATACTCACAATATCTCTTAATTCTTTTTGCAAACATAATCACTCATTTCTGTTTTTATTCACACATCTCTCTTTCTATTTTTAAGCTCACTTAATCTCTCATTTCTTTTGGCTCACCAAATCACTCTTTCTACAACATATTTGATAGTTTTGTACAAAGTTCCATCAATTCTAATAGTTTCATACTATCCTCCCCACTTCTAAGTGTGTAACCTCTTGAGAGAGGTGGATCATTGGACTGTTTAAATGTAGTCTCAAACCTAGTTTGAGCATCCACATCCCCTAATATGTTGTACAAATCATCGATGCTCATTGTTTCAATTTCAGCCTTATTCATCCAGACAACAACATGAGTATTCCACTCAGGAGGCAAGCTATTTAAAAATTTTGAATTTAAGTCTTCTTGAGCGATGGCCACACCCAAAATTGAAAGCCTACTAACAATCTTCTGGAGCCTATTAATGATAGAGTCAAGAGACTTTGAGCTTGATGCACTAAAATTTGCATATTGTTGCTTCAAAAGTGTCTTCTGTGTTTTCTTAGTGGCTTCATTACCTCCAAATTATGTTTTGATGGCAACAAACATTGTTTTAGCATGAGTGTACTAACTAAATATAAGTTGATGTTCATTGGGAAGAGTCATGAGTAGCAAGCTTCTAGCCTTCACATCATTCTTCTTGTTGGTCTTTACTTCAGCATTTACAGGCACTGACATCTTTGTAACTGAAGTACCATTCTCTTATACTGTTTGTGGTACAAATACCCATGAGTTACTATTCTCTATGACGTCCCATAGAGCATAGTCTTGTACCTGGAAGTACTGCTTAATTCTTATCACCCACATCTCATACTCACCTAGTTTGAGTATGGGTAGCTTAGCAGTAGTATTACTATGTGCAGATTTAAATTTCATGCCTTCTAGATCAAAGTTTCTCAAAGCAAAGCTCTGATACCACTTGTTGATCTCAATCCTTGATCGATTCCTTAGCTTGTCTAAGGTTAAATTACCTTGGATAAATCCAAAATAACTTGTTGTAGAAACTTTGTATGTATACTAAAGTGTATGCGGAATCTACACCTTAATATCTAGAAGTATAATGAATAGAATAGTAATTGTGAATGAACAAAGATATAACCAAACGCTCCAATATTATTAGATCATTAATACGAGTACTCTTCAATAGTACTAGGGTTTACAATCTTGAAGCTTTTCTAAATCGACTTGATAACTTTGAAAAATTTTGTTATCTCAACTAATGCCCTAGAGCCTCCTTTTATAGACTAAGGAGTCCTAGTCAGCTTACAATACATTCCTAAGATATCATAATCTTTTCTAAACATAAACGTAATCTCTTAAAGAAATACATTATACATATCTTGTACAAAAATATCTCAATACTTATCTTCATAAGTATTTTTGTTCTCCAAACAATCTTTATCTCTTTAAACCCTCTTTATCCTCTTGACAGTAGTAAGTCTTCTAGTAGTTGTAATCCAGCGGCATAAACTATTGTACCAGCAGTACTAATAAACATAAACTATTATCCCCCTCAAATAATAACCTGTTTTCTATTTAAAGAGTTGTTCTCATTGTTTGGGTGGTAGAATTGTCTTTAAAAAAATCTTTTTGTGATTACTAAAAACACTGATTCATTATGAAGACAACTTTTTACTAATAAAAATAAGATTTATCTTATTTTGACAAATAAATGCACTGACATGTACACTTATTGTATATAGGAAGCACGGGTTGTGTTGCAAAGTTAACACAAGCCTTTGCAGGGTCATAGAGTAGACCATGCCCGAGAATAAATTCACGATGTGAGGTCAAGTTTTCTTTTTTGAAATACTTGCCTTTAAGATGATGAATGGGTTGCTATCTGAAATAACAGCAAAGCCATTTTTGGCACGTTTTGAAAACTTTTGAACTTCTGCTCGAATTTCATTTACAGCCTTGTATCATTATTAAATGACATTTCTAAGACCGTAAATGTTATCGATTTTCAGAAGACATGCCATTATTACCACTTTTTATATTTTTCTCATTTTTTTATTTTTTATGTTTTAAAGATTTTATATTTTTATATTTTGTTTTTATAAAGGTTTTCTAAAAATGAAAAATCTTTTTTTTTGTTTTTATGGTTTTTAATATATATATATATACATATTGTATACAGGATATTTGAATAGGTACCACCACTATTCATCAGCTTCATCTGCCAATTGTTTCAGGGTCTCCGGCGTAAAACTTCGCATCCAAGCTTGTTGATAATAAATTCAATTCTTTCTCTGCCAAGGGCTTTAGTGAAGATGTTCGCCAGCTGATACTCCGTATTGATAAGGTAAAGCTCTACTACTCCGTTCTCAACTTACTCTTTTATGAAGTGGAATCTGATGTCATTATGTTTTGATCGAGAATGTTGAATATTGTTGCAGCATAAGGCAATAGCGCTTTTGTTATCACAGTACATTAGAATTTTATTGAATCCAATGCCATAGTCGGTAAGCTGTGATCTCATCCAAAGGACTTGAGCACAACAACCAGACAAGGCTATATATTCAGCTTCCGTACTAGATATCGCAGTGCTTTTCTGCCTTTTTGATAACCAACTAACAAGTCTGTCTCCTAATAATTGCATACTTCCAGATGTACTTCGTCTAGTATCTTGACAACCCATGTGATCAGCGTCTGCATAAGCTGTTAGAGCAATAGAAGAATCCTTTAGATACCATAGTCCCCTATTAACAGTTCCTCTTAGGTATTTAAAGATTCTTTTTACAGCATGTAAGTGCATTTCGGTAGGCTTTTCCTGATACCGGGCACACATGCATACAGCAAATGTAAGGTCTAGTCTAATGGCTGTGAGATACATAAGGGTGCCCACCATTCCACGATAGTGTGTAGGGTCAACAGCTTTCCTTTGTATATCTTCATCCAATTTTGATTTCTCCACTATAGGAGTATCTACGGGGTCACAAGATTCCATACCATATTTTTTCAAAGATTCTAGAGCATATTTAGACTGGTTTATAAAGATGCCTCTGGGACTTTATGAAATCTGTAGTCCTAGAAAAAAATTATATTTTGCCCATCATCGACATCTTAAATTTTGAACACATTATTTTTGAAAATTGGTCACATAGTTCATGTGTAGTAGACGCAAAGATTATATCATCAACATAGATTTGTACCAGGAGAATATCTTTTGCCTTGTCGTCTGATGAACAGTGTGGGATCCACGGTTCCTTTAGAGAATATCTAAGAGAGTAGAAACTTCGACAATAGATCGTACCACGCGCAAGGAGCTTGTGTCTCCCCATAAAGAGCCTTTTTAAGCTTGTACATGATTCGGATTGTCTTGATCCACAAACCCGTTTGGTTGGCTGACATAAACTTCTTCATGCAGAATGCCATTTAAGAATGCCGACTTAACATCCATATGGTAGACAATCATATTCATGTGAGCAACATATGTGAGGAAAATTCAAATAGCGTCAAGTCTAGCCACTAGAGCAAAGGATTCCTCAAAATCAATTCCCTCTTCTTGACGGTAACCACGAGCAACCAAACGAGCCTTGTTCTTTAGAATTCCTCCTAATTCATCAAGTTTCACCTTGTAGATCCATTTTAAAGTAATAACCATCACTTTATCTGGACGAGGAACGAGTTCCCAGACTTCAAGACATTCAAATTCATTAAGCTCCTCTTACATTGCTTCAATCCAACATGCTTGAGTTAATGCTTCTTTATAGTTCTTTGGTTTAACTGATGTGAGAAAGGCATCATAGTAATAAAATAAGGCTTGTTTATAGAGTTGGAGTCTTGTGGAAATAGGTCTTTCGAGTTCACCGATGATGTTGTCTAAAGGATAATCCTTGGTCTATTTGGTAAAGTGTTCTGAGTTAGGAGCAGCAGTGTGCACAACAGTAGGAATAACATCCGAAGAAGATGCTTTAGAAACATTTTCTAGAATTGGAATGCCAAAGAATGGATCATTATTCATGTGTGCAACATCTAAGTCATGATTTTCTTCTTTAACATCGTTAGGAATGACAGGAGATTGAGTTTCGAGTGTTGTTTATGAGTTACTAGGTGATGGTGCATCTTGGTCAACAATTGTTAAGGAAGGTGAACCGGTTGATACATCGAGTGCTGGAGCTACTACTTCAGTAATTGGAGCAATGACTTCAGGGGCTGGGTGATCAACACTTGATGGAGGGTTGAGTAATTCATCAAACAGTTGTTGAAACAAAATATCCCAATCAGTTCTTGAAGGTGGTATAAATGGTGTTGAAGTAGAAGGGTGTGGCACGAGTCCTGAACTGATTGTTGCAAGAGTCATTTCATGAAGTGCTGGTCCTGAATTGCTATGTTCAGAAGCCATAGCAGTTCTTTTAGTCATTTGTGTACATTTGACGATGATCTCTATGAAATATAGACGCTATGGAGAAGTTCATGGCATAGATCATCAAAATGTGCATGTTTTTGTTGTTCATTGAAACCTTGAGAACGTTTGGAGACTGTTTTTGTTTGTGAATCCCTTGAGGCACTTGATTCTTAGACATCAACTTTTTCAGCAACCAAACTCTAAGTCTTTCCTTTTTAGGATTGAAAGATGTACCTGCACTTAAGTTAAGAGTACCTGCACTGATATTGAGAGTTTGATAGCATTCATATGGGTTAGTGATATCATTACCATTAATGAAAATCTTCTTGCCTGTCCTCTGATAGTACTTCTTTGCTCTCACACTTAGCAAAGAGAGCTGCCACTTCAGATCCATTACTTCCAAATCATCTTCATGAATTTGCTCTAAGTCCTGATGTAGGACATTTGTTTCTCAAATGCACAGCGGAAGACTTATTGGGAGAAAACCTATGTCTTGTAACAATCTACCTACTAGGTTTCTGAGTATGAATCTTTGGTTCTACAAGTTTGTTACTATTTCTAGTCTTAGGGGATTGAACCTTAACGCAAGAATTCACCTCTTTCGGGAATTTTGTTATACAGGCATCGTGATTTGCATTAAAGACACATTTTTGACAAGTCGAACAAACAAAGTGTTTGGAGTCCGAAAAGGAACTAGAATTCCTAGAGTGATCTACTAGTGGCACACCATTTTACATTCCACAACTACTCTTAGATACAGGCAAACTCTAGATGTTTGATTGTTGCTCCTAGGTTTTGGTTTGCTACCATTAGTAGTGTTTTATAAGCTAGTAGTATGTATCAAACTAGGTTTAAGATTTATATTTTTGTCTTGTGCCTTTTTCTTAGCCTCCTCTAGATAGTAATTATGAGCCATTTCATTTGACCCATACAATTCTTTAGAACTATTCCTAGATTAGCCAGATGTAATCACATTATGAGGTTTTAGAAACACAGATTCTCTAACTTTAGGCAAATAAATAGGAGTGACTGGTTTTGACAAAACGTTATTTACATCAACTTGGGAGGCAAACTGTGGTTTTGAAAAATTAGGTCTTTCAGATTTAAACGCATTCGGTTGTCTAACAACTGATTGGTTTCTAGGTGGTTATAAAACCAGTTTCCCCAAGATTGATGGTTTTACAAACTTAGTATCCACGCTATTTCCTTTTAACTTTCTTATTTCGTTTTTCAATGCTACATTCGCAAAAACCTTTTCCTGAATCTAAGCCTTTAAATCATCATTTTCAACAGTCTTACTATTTATTTGATCAATCAGTGAGTCATTATGGTCTTTTGGTTGAACTCGTATCTTTTTGATAGAATCATAAAGATCTTTGTAAGTATGTTTCAAATGCTTATTTTCCTTATGTAACTTCTCATTCCCTGCAATTAATTTAGCCACACTATGTTCCAATTCGATATTGATTGTTTCAAGTATCTCTATTTCCTTGTTAATCTTGGCTTTATTATTTGTTTCATTCAAAATTTGACCATGTTTCCCGTCTTTAAAAGCTTGATTTTGATATTTAAGTTCCATGTTAACACAATGTGCTTTCATTCTTGAAAAATCTTTTTGAAGTTGGCTAACGGTCTTTTTGAGAGAAATATTTTCACACTCGAGAGTTTGGTTTGAAGATTCAGTTGTCATGTTATCAAATGATGGATCAAGTAAAGGGCATGAAACTTGATATTTTTCAGCATCAGCATTCTGGTTAATCTCTCCTCCCCTATGACTCATATCTGTTGATTCAGGAGTGGTATTTCTATCAACCTTTTCCAACAAATATATGTCATAAACGGATTCAGATTGCTCATAATGCTGTTGTTCATTAGCAAGTATATTATGTTCTGCAGACAGTTGTACCTCAGCCATTGGCTGTTTGTCAATTACGGAGTTGATATATGAATCCTCAGCATGTGTATCTTTCCTGGATCTGCTGCTTGAAACATGACTTTCTGATTATGTCTCATTGCTTTTCGTAACAACCAAACCAGCATCTAATGCTTTACTCAAATTAGCATTTCCCTCTTTTGACTACATCATTCTATCATTCATCCTTATGTCATACTCTCGTTTATGCTTTGCTTTTTCCTAAATCAAATCCAGAAGAGATTCCATGTGCTGGATCAGTTTATCATGGAATAATGAAACATCGGTCTTTGTATATGCAATAAAGTACTTGCATATCATGAGACCTTCATCATTATCGAACGAGAATCGTGAATAGAGGAACGTCTGAAATTGTTACAGGAGTACTCTAAATGCACTAGAGGATTCAAGTTCTTGAAATTCTTCTTTGGAAAGATGTTTTTCTAGTTGATCCAAGTTTACAAACATTGTTCTTGTGAAATTCTGAACATCTTGCTCAAAGAGTGTTGCAAATGCCCGTTTGAATCCTCCCTCGATGGAAGTTTCTTTTAAGTCGTTGTTTGAAAGAGCCGTGAGGTGTGAATGCAGAAGTCGAAAAGATGCCAAGCATCCTTCCTTTGTTCTGTCTTGCATTTGTTGCAACGAATGCAACTCTCTCTCTTGAGAATTCAAATTCAGAGATTTTCGATGTGTGAAATTAGTATGTTAAAAGATTACTTGTTTGATCGAACAGTAGTAAAAAGAAATTGTGTTTAATTAAGTTCTCTTTTACGTGTTTTATGTCTTGAAACTTATATGGGATTTTACAATGCTTGACAAAACCGGGAAAACAAGTTAATGTTTCACGGGATTTTACAAGTCAAAGAAATAAACCGTATAATTTTGAAAATTGAGTAGATCGGCTTCAGCCAAACTTAGATAGATCGGTTTCAACTAAGAATTCAGTAGATCAGTTCCAAAAGAAACTAGTAGTTCGGTTCCTAAAGAAAACTAGTAGTTCGGTTCCAAAAGAAACTAGTAGTTTGATTCCTAAAGAAAACTAGTAGTTCGGTTCCAAAAGAAAACTAGTAGTTTGGTTCTGAAAGAAAAACTAGTAGTTCGGTTCCAAAAGAAAACTAGTAGTTTGGTTCCAAAAGAAACTAGTAGTTTGGTTCCTAAAGAAAAACTAGTAGTTCGGTTCCTAAAGAAAACTAGTAGTTCGGTTCCCAAAGAAAAACTAGTAGTTGTTCTAAAAGAAAACTAGTAGTTCGGTTCCAAAAGAAACTAGTAGTTCGGTTCCTAAAGAAAAACTAGTAGTTCGGTTCCTAAAGAAAACTAGTAGTTCGGTTCCCAAAGAAAAACTAGTAGTTCGGTTCCAAAAGAAAAACTAGTAGTTCGGTTGACACTAAAAACCAGTAGTTCGGTTAACACTAAAACCAGTAGTTCAGTTGACTCTAAGTAGTTCAGTTAACACTAAAAGCAGTAGTTCGGTTGACACTAACCCGAAAAACAAAACTTTAAAACACAAAAAGACACCTTTTTGATGGTTGTTTTGCAAAAATTCTTGTACAACTAGTGTTACTAACCCTATAGGAACAAAAAAATAGAAACTTTAAAGGTTTTGAACACAAAAAAAAAAGAACAAAAGTGATGTTTTTTCTTGAATCTAAGCTTGCACACCTATATCCTAAAGACACTAGATCAGATTTACCAAGGGTAAATGATCTTTTAGTGTACACAAAAGCTTTGAAAATAAAGAAAGAACAAGAAAAAGTATGGTTTTAGCAACAAAAACTACACGAACCAATATTTAAAACATAAAAAACGAAACACACCACTCCATTGCTATTGATACCAATTGTAGAACAATCAAGTTAACATACATGGAAATAAGAAGAGAGTTGATTTAGAGAGAGAGAGTAGTTGGATGAACATTTTAGAGAGAGAAAGAACATAAAAGAGAACTTGTATTATGAGTGTGAATAATGAACAACCAACACCCTCTCCAAGGCATAGAGAGGGTATTTATACCATCATTTGGCCGGCCATGGATTTCTTGTGGGCTTTCCATAGGCCTTTTGGCCCACTTAGTTTACTAACATTACATTTAATTACCTACGGGATTTGACTAACTATTATTGGTAGTGACCGATACTTTTCGTGTTTCTAACAATCTCCCCCTAAGGGAGGTCACTCCAATTTACAAAGACTTAATCCTAGCATACTATGCTTTTACTTTAGTCTTGAGCTCGTAGTCTTTAACTTCAATCATTAACTTGTGAATTGATGTAGTGATTATAGACTTTAGGTCTTGAGCTTGTTCCTTAGCTTGTCTTGAATGTGATCCTTCGGTAATTGCGAAACGATTATCTTCAAACTTTCCTTCTCTTTTTTAGTTGCAATTTTTCTAATTTTTTCGATTTTTTTAAACACTATACTACGAAACTCGGTGTAGTTTCACCATCTTCACGATCATAATAATTCCGAATAATTCCTTTGATAATTTCTTCATTCTTTGGACGTACCATTAATTGCGATGGTAGTAAAAATACATGAGTTTTGACTATAATATACATTCCCATTTGCAATGTGCAAATTTCTTCCAACCGTACCAAAATAGACACAAGACTCGGGAAATATAAACTTTACACTTTTAAGCAACTAGCAACTGTAAAATAAACTTAATCTAACAGGGTAGGCTAAGGTGTAAAGGTGTAACGAAACAAATAATTGGTGCAGTTCCTAAAGGATTGGCTCTGCGGGTTGTTCTAGGGGTATCTTACTCTAAAAATTATATGGGGGTTAACTAACCAGTGTAATTAGTTAATAAGCAACATGTAAAGGCGATTTGGGTGTAATCCTAAAAATTTACCAATTTAAACAAGTTACTCCATCTAAATCTATAGTACTCATTATTACGGTCTCGAATAGATATACCAAGCCAAGTTTTAAAGTCTACAACATCACCGGCACACTCATAATTTGTGGAATTTGGGTAAACATTTGGAAATGGATAGGGTAAATCCTCACAATATCTAACAAGGGTTATTGTGTGCGGGTTATGTATCAAGTAATTTCATAAAAATATGCTTGAAATTTTTTAAATTTGAGCATAATTTAGCATTTTATTGTGAAAATTAAGACAAGTAAACATTCTAATTCCATCCCCCTACATGAATTATACAACGTCCTCGTTGTATATATAAAACATTAAATACGAGAATTAAAAAGAATTAGAATGAGAAACTCCCCTGATATTTGCTCGGTAGATTCTCCATGTTGAGTTTGATAGCAAGATTATGTTGAGCAGCCGTCTTGAACTTTCAAGACTCCAACACTTCAAGATTTCCAGATTTGTAAATTCTTCACCAATATTCATCGATATTTATTTCACGAGGTCCTGTATAAAATATAGGAAAAAAATGTGTATTCCTATCTTGGTACCTACTGTTAATTTAAACTAAACTAAACAAACTAAATACGGGTCAGTTTTGGTAAATACGACGTATCATGTGCATGAATATGCCGTATTGACAGAACTGACAATAATGTTTTTAAAGTGCATAAAAAGTAAAGATTGATAACGTCCAGACAATCAATACGCCGTATGGTATAGAGCGGATACGCCGTATTGATGTCTGGGAAGACAGACTCGATAAAATTAAATAGCATTATGGGTTGTCTCCCATGAAGCACTTTTGTTTACAGCGAAGTCTTTAAGTTAGACTTTTCTTCAGCTTCTCACTTGCTGCACGTAACCATCCATACTTCGTCCATCATCCGAAAGATTTCCTGGTAAGCTCGGCACGCCTCTTCACTTATGATTATAAGATCATCGTATTCGTCTTATTTTACAGCAACATATTCTTCTTCATCATTGAACGAATATTTGATCATCTTGTATCTTTGTATTTGGCAAACCGGCACTTTGTGAGTTTTGATACCACATAACTCATGTCCTTCTTCACGAGTTTCATTTTTCATATTCCCCTTCATCATAATTATGGTAGTAAATCTCATGGCTCTTCCATCTTTTCCAATAATCATTGCTTGATTCATTATCACTGATCAAACCTTCCATGATAGCTTTGTTCCTTAAAGCTTCATCTTTTAGTTAGCTATCTTCCGGAGCCTCATATCATTTAAGGTCCTGGTAATGGATTGAGTTTCCAATATGGTAAGCACCAGGCAAATTTCCTCCATTATAATAACCATCCTTTCTCCAACTACAGGTTGACCATTCTGAACATCCAGTTTTATAGTTGAAAGGCTTGTAAGTATGTTTGACTGGTTTCCGTTCCTTCCATATTCCATTATCAAGCCATGGCTTATCATACACCAATGGTACATTCTCGTTCCATTCGTAGATCCAATCTTCTTTGTAATCTTCATATGTTTTAAACCTCATAATATCCTTTGTAAGTAAGTCCAGATCTACTTTGAGAAGGTAATTAAATTCATTGAATGCCAAGCAGAGAGGTGTTTCGTAGTCAAAAACATCAGTTTCAATCTTAAAGATTTCGACAGTTTCTTCCTCCTTGTCACTCTAGTACTCTTTAAGATCAGAATATTCATCATCAGATACCTCAATTTCATCACCACCCATTTTCCAGTAATCCCACAAAGCTCCTTTGGTGAATATATCCATTGTTTTATAGTTTACGAACTTTGTAGTTAAACAGCCTTCGAATCTTGGATTGGTTGGGTCCCATTTTATTACAGGAGTGTTATTTCCCTCGATGCGAGAAGGCGGGTAGTATTTTCTAAAAAAATTTGCAGTTAAGTCAACCCAACAAGTGATTGATTCTTTGGTTCTATCAAACCATCTTCGTGTACCTCTAGCCAATGAGATTGGAAAAACAACAATTCTTAGTTTATCATGATCCACATTAGGTAATCTGATTGGGTCAATAATTTTTAGGTAGTATTCAATATGCTCAACTGCGTCCTTCCCGTTTGTTCCACTAAAAGCATTGTTGTGCAGATCATCCTAGAATTTTCCTTTTAGCTCATAAGTATTTTTCCTGTTAACTGTAATACTCGTAATCCCAGAATAGTAATCTGCTTTGTCATTAGGCGCAAATGTTTCCATACTTAACTTCTTTCCCTTATCTGCCATCACTTCTTCAATCGACTAGCTTTGATAAGAATTATATGTAACAAGGGTAAAAATATCAGCAGGATTTTCTCTGAAGAAAGATAGAAAAAATTTAGCACGGAAATCAAATATAAAAACTTAGATCCTGATTCTGTTCCAGTTGATCAATAAGCCGTATTCAATAGAAGTGAATACGCCGTATTAATCTGTTGAATGTATACGTTGTATTGGACAGAAAGTTGGATACGCCGTATCCAATGGAAGTGGATACGCCGTATCGAGTTATCGACCAGAACAGTGTATTATGAAAATAATTAAATTAAACACACAAATATACAAGCAAACAATTAAACTAACAAATATACAAAATATACAGAATATACAAGAATATACACTAATCTAATTTACACTACTCCTAAGGGTTAGATCTAATCTAAAAACCAAAACATAAAATAAAAATCAAGATTAATTTTCACTCCCCGGCAACGGCGCCAAAAATTTGAGATGTCGTTGTGTGGTGTATATTTTTATGATTCAAGTTTTAAATTTATATTTTTCTGACTTAACCAAAAACAACACTTTAACGGGTAGTGTACCCGGTCGGTGGTAGATTCGTGGTAAGTAGGGTGTCGAACACTTGAAGCGAGGTTAAATCTCTCAATTTATTTATATTTTGGTTATCTAATCTAAGTTAATTCTAATCTAAGTCAAACCTATGCTAATCCTATGTTAGTTCTAATCCTAATTCTAACAGGTAAAAGGGGGGTTTCAGCCTGAGAGACTGGCACGGGTTTGGTTGGTGACTACAATCAATTCAAGACACTTTAACCCACGCAAGCAAATTAACAGAAGATAAAAGAGCGGTCGAGCCTTATGATAGAAAACTGTATTAGCCATCATTAATCCGATTAGAAGTTGGTTTGTTTATTCAGTGCAATGATTACTTATCTCGAAGAGGCATATCATTCTTAGACTTAGGCGGGACTTCATCCTAAGACCTAGACACATTAATTCTGTCACAATTAAAGCATCCGCATAAAGCATCCTTATTCTAAAAGCATCCGCATAAAGCTATCCTTATATGCTTATTATAAACTATCTTAGGGATTAAAGCAATGGTGATCTTGTTAAACCCTAGCTCATAGAGACTTTACCCACTTACTACTTAATGGCAATTTATACACTAGTAGTCCACTTGTCTAACTATCCAATGGAATCAGAACATTACTTGTTGAATTATCTAGATTCACCTACTAGTCAACATGTTCAATAAACCAAAGGCAGTTTCCGTTAACTAGTTAAGCCAGAAGCGTATCCTTAGCATGATTTTTGAAGGACAATACTTGTGATCCTATGATTCTAGATGTATAAATCACTATATGGAGAGCTATCCCGGCATCTAGATTACTTGGTCTGTATCACTAGATCCAGTTAAATGATAGGTCACATACAAAAGCACGTAAACAAGTATGAATTGATAAACATAAACAAGCATTCAACGATAAATTAAGCAATCGAGATATAAACAAAACCAAACATTCAGATCTTCATAATAATGGCTAATACCCGAAGGTATTAGCCTTCAGACATCATAATTAATACAAGAGTAATTGTTTTAGCCAAGGTAAACTAACCGAGTTAACGAACGATACCAAAAACTGAATGATTACAAAAGTAGAAGAAATTACACGTTGTCTTCTATGGATTAGAATGTGTTGCAAGACCTCTTCTGCTCTTTTTCTCCTCTAAAAATTGACTTTTATGGTTTAGGTATTGAGAATATGATTTAGCACACTTAAAACTCGTTTGTAAGTATTGTATTTATAGGGCCTGGAAGTCGGTTTGATACGGCGTATCCAGGGGGTTGGATACGACGTATTAGAGTTTCTTGGAGTAGAGACCACGTTTGATATCTTCTAGAATATTCACATACTATATCTTGAATACGGCGTATTGAGCTTCTCTGGATACGACGTATTGGACTTGTTTCCTTTGTGGTCTTTGGTGAGTGCAGGCACGAATACGCCGTATCTTCCTTGATGGTTATGACGTATTGGTTGTCAGAATCATCAATCTTCAAAATATCTTCATTTAAGCCCCAGAATGCGCGCCTTTTGCTAATATTAACCAAGTACTCCATAATACTGCAATTCTTAAATATAAACGATTAAGTAACAATTCTTTGCAATAATTATACAAAATGGGTTAAATACATGGGATAAATGATGTTATAAAATAGACGTTATTTGATGTCATCAGGGGAGCTCGATGGTATTCTTGTAGCCTTCGTGGCTAGGTTTGGAGTAATCTACAAGAGTACGGATAAGATTCTCGGCTCCCATGGAGGTTGACGAGAATGGGTTACGAAACAAATTAACACAAAGAAAAGATAGACTCTGAGAAAGCTAATATACGGAATTAAAGTCTCACTTGAAAGGATTCAAGCGAGTAGAACTAAGTTAAACTATGATCAAAACCTAACTATTCCCCACCAGCGGCGCCAAAAACTTGATGCGGTCGTCGTAGGACTTCAACAAGAAGTTTTACAACTCCCTAGGCAGAGTACCTAACCGTCGTAGTAGTAGTATAGGCAAGACTCGGGGGTTGTTATCGTTCTCTAAGGGAATAGGTTGGGAAGGCTTGATCACGGTCCAATAGAATTCTAGGAGTTGAGATAAGATTGTTTTTATGTTTTTATATTTTATAGAAAGCATGTAAATCTATGATTTGAGAGGTTGGTTTGTTTAACTATTAACTAAACTAATATCTAATCTACTGGTGATAACTTTATGATAATTAAATGTATTTACTTAATCATGCATTACTTATCAGATTGCTTCTCCTAATTATGTTGCCTTGTCACACTTGTGATGATTTGTGTAAGTATTTCCTAGGTTATGAACAGATTACACGAACCCGTCGTCTATTTAATATTCCATTAGGGCAACGCACAAGTAAGGTAGTATGAAGACTATTACAAGGCCCCTAAGAGTATATTAAATGCATGTGAAATATCTTAATAGGGATCAACCATATAAGGGGGTAGGGTAGTATGAAGAATGTTACTCGATGGTATCCTTTCTATGCACTCGTGTTTCCCTAGACGTGTCAACAGCGATACAGACAAAAGCTAGTTTTCTAAAGCCTAACGCGCACATTCACTAATAAGAAGCAACAGTAATAGGATCTACAATCCGACTTTCATGCAATCATAAGCAAATACAAAGGAGGGTTTAGCCTAGCATGTTAAGGATAAAGCAAGAACATAGATTAATCACACAACACATAGACATATTGAATGATTAATGAATAACAATCTTACTTGATTAAAACATGGATAGAAGGTAGTTACTATAGGGTTTTGAGGCCTTAAAAACGACCTTTAAAGTTACACCCTTAAAACCTTAAAATCGGTTTTGTATATATAGAGATATCGCTGCGATGGCGTCGTGTTGAAGTCCTAACGTCGTTGCTACGTGGATGATTCTAGATCCTCTTTAAGTCGGCCATGTCCTGACGCCATCGCTAGATCTCTGACGCTGTCACTAGATAGATCATAACGGCGTCGCTTTATGCCTGCGATGCCGTCTTCACGCTCTGTGAACAATACTTCTTCATGGGATTGGTGTAGGTCCGTAATCTTGTCATTTTCTTCTCTAAATGAGCCCAAGTCACGTGTATTTCCTCCAAATGCCATGAAAATGCTAAAAACCTAAAAACAAACGATTAAGCACATAATCTGGGCATATTTGCATGATTTAGGGGGTTAAATGACCCTAAAATAGTGTATAAAATGACACCTCATCAGTAACCGAAAGTTTAAAAATATGAAAGTATACTTAAATACCGACGCGTGAATATAAATTTCATTCAAATCCGACTTAAAAAGAGTGAGTTATGACCAAATGAAAATCAACGAAACATTTTTCAGAAAAACTGCACTTGTATATATATATGAATCTGACCATAATCTATAAACGCATTTTCGAGGCCTTTCGAGTCTGAAACACAAAAAAATGCACAATGAGTCTTTTGTAGTACTAGTTGATATCTTCGCTGGAAGTATAAGAACGCGTAAAACGGATAAGTAACAAAGAAGTTACGGCATTTTGAGATTTCAGCAAAACACTTGGGAGTTAAAAATGATAAAAGCTGAAAATTTATAAAAAGTGTCAAGTGCATTCTTTTAGTTCGCGTCTTAAGCGTTTTATGTTCTGGGTCATGTAAAATAGTAAATGGACTTTTGGTAGGTCACTTAGCGTATCCTTAGGCGAGATGTAAATTAAACGGAAAAATTTAGAAAAAGGTAACTTACAGGATTTTTTAAAGTGGACAAAAATGGAGATTTTTGTTAAAGCGTCAAAACTTAATAAAAACTAGATAAATGTTACGAGATTACGTTTTGACTTATATAACTTTAACACAAACATGTACGGGTGATATATAGTTTATAAAAATTACATATGCATCATTTCACTATTATTTGCTTGCACCTAAAGCGCACTATTATTTAACTAGGTCGGGTTTAGGACACCTTGCTCGTTCTACACTTGTTGATTATTTACCGATTCACCACTTTGCTTAAGGTGAGTTTATAGCCTCACTTTAATTTATTTACAATTGTTTTACAAATCTCGGGGTGAGACACACTGCTTGTTTTTACATTGGACGCAAGTATTGTTTTTACATGATTACGGATAAGCCTAAGTACCGATAACCCAATGTGCCCATTATCATGAACCGTTAATTACTTGTTGTAAGCACGAATGTCGTAAATAGATCTATTGGGATTAACATCCCCATTTAGGTAAGTAGCGCTTACTTGACCGACTGTACTTGTCAAACGGACGTATACCATTTATGAATTCTAGGTGGTCTCCGGTTAGACACCTACACAGGCAATCCACCTTGATTTGATTTGCATACACTATTGTTGTAGCTTCGGTTTCATGAGCTTACCGCTAGCGTAATTACACTTTTGTTTGGCATTGTATGTGTTACATGTCATACACACTTTTAAATTTTGCGGTCCACGCTTAATGCTTTACTTAAACCTATGAACTCACCAACGTTATGTTGACATTTTAAGCATGTATTCTCATGTGCTTAACTCGTAAGGATATTTTGAAGTGCATTGGAGGCAAGCATGCATCATGGCTTTCTTTCATGGAAATTTCTTTCTTAATACTAATTGTTGTTATGAAACTTATCTTTTGCTTCCGCTTTAACTTTGAATATTTTTAATTTATGTAAAATTTATTTCTTTTAAATTAATGCAACGATGTATTATTTTTAAAACGTCCATTTAGCGGTCGTTCTCTTGTATCTTGCTTTTGATGTTATGAAGTCACCACCCCTAGTTACCAATTCTGATGTGACACATTTTGGGGGTGTGACAACTAGTTTCACGCCTCAAAGTTTTGTATAGAACTTGGTCAAGTTTATGTCATGTACATGAATATTTTCTAGGTTATGAACATGTATACTTAATAGTTAATCATTTTGATCATTATGAGTTTTGAAAGAAAACAAGTTTTGCAAAAATAGGGGCTCAGCCGCCGGTTAAGGCGGCCAAGGATTGGCCTGGTGGTCCTTAGCCGCCGGCCAGGCTCCAACCACTGGTCATAGGCAGCCCTAGTTGCTCCCAGCCGTCGGCCAAAGGGCAACCGCCGGCCACTGGCCACCAGGGTCTTTTCTAGGTTTTGTTGTTTTGTTGTTTTGTTTATTCCGTGTAATTTAAACCGTGGCTCGTTAAGGGTCGTGCCACATATCGACGAATAGATTTTTGAGTCTTCTATAACTTGAGAATATTTCCATAATCAGAATCTTATTAGAATTTTAAAAATGTTATCATGAAAGAGTCAAGGGTCAATATCAGGATTTCTCATAAAAAAATTACTCAAGTCAAGGGCGTTTCAAGTTGGTATCAAAGCGTTGGTTTAAGGGATCTGAGTATCCGCCGTTAGTAGGAGGGAACTTAGACTTAAACCATAACTCGGTATTGACCATAGAACATATAGACTTTATTATGTACCATGTAGCATTGATTAGAACTGTGTTTATTTATGATTAGTCACCTTGATTTGATATGATTAGATAAGTTTAACATGTATAGAATGCCATGTCCCAGTAGAACGTATATAAGAATGTATGAATAAGAGGATGTAGGCATAGTGAATATGAATATTATGACATAAACAGTTATACCATGCCTTATGAAATCATGATTAGAAGCGTTTAGATTATAGTAAATTAACAAGTCGCATGATGAACATTAATGATGTAGCATGTTTTCATACCTCAGATAGATTTAGATCGTAAATCAGATATTCACGATATAGGAAGCATATTGAATTAGTATGCGTTGATAGCATAGCAGCATATAGTTATCATTAGGATCAGATCATGTGTAGTATAAGATATGTTTTAGTTTTGTAACTTGGGATAAATTATAAGAGCAATGAGTTCATGACTATATGATGTGATTATTATGACGTCTGATCAACGTAATAATATTACATGATTACAATGAAACTCATAATCATTTAATACATAGCCGTTTTAGTGCGCTTCAAGGGTAATCTTATAATCTCATTAACCTCATTCTATATCATGTAATATTATTATATTGATCACACGTCATAATAATCACATCATATAGTCATGAACTCAATGCTACTAAATTTTTTTACAAGAAATCTTGATATTGACCCTTGACACTTCCACAATATCATTTTTAAAATTCTGTTAAGATTCGGATTTTGAAATTATTTTTAAGTTATAGAACACTAAAAGAGCTTTTCGAAGATATGTGGCATGACCCTTAACGAGCCACAGTTTAATTTATAAGACATAAACAAAAATGACAAAACTGGAAATTACCCCTGGTGGCCAGTGGCCGACTGTTGCACCTTGGCCGGCGGCTGGGGACCATAGGGGATGCCCTTGACCGATGGCTGAGCCTTAGCCGATAGCTGAGGAGCACCAGAGCCACCCTTGGGCGGCGGCTGAGCCCTTGTTTCGACCCATTTTTCCGCAAAACTTGTTTTGGATCAAACCTATAATAACCCAAATGATCAACAATTAAGTAAACATGATTATGACCTAGAAAATTATTTATGTACATGACGTTAACGTGATTAAGGTTTATACAAAACTTGGAAGCGTGAAACCAATGTTACGGGGTTAACCCAAACGCTCCTTAATCGGCCCATTACTAACAAAACATGTTCGTAAACTATTAAGATCACTTGAAACTGAATATAAACATATTTTGACACTGATTTAGACTTCTGAAAACATATGAGGCATTACAAGCAATATCAAAGTGCAAGAAATAGTCGCTCATCCCCTAACCGAGCGTAACCGTATTCTTCCTCGTTGCACTCCTAGTTACCATCTACAAACCCCCAAACCTATCTCCTATCACCTACATAAAACATAAACTCATAACAGTAAGTCCTTGTGACTTAGTGAGATAACGGAATCTGAATTGTAATAACACTTGCAAAATATAATATGAACATAGTAATCCATAACATGACGTGAATGTTATGACATATAGTCTTCTTACTACTTGCACTTTATTCTAATACTGAGTTGATATTGATAACATGATTACTGACTCAAAGCATAGTTTCTAAACATAATTTCTGAGCATAAATTTCTAAACATGAGATTATGATTTAGACGATACTTAGTCGTCCTGCTATTCATGAAAACTTCCCTAGCCGACGAGTACTCTTCATGGGTACTAACTTGTCATCGTGCTTATCTGACTTGGGTCGTCCACAAAGGATATGAGTGCTGAATAAAGCACGGGTAATCCACGTAGGATGCTTTGGTCACCCACTTAGGATGCTTTAATCATCCACTAAGGATGCTACTATACAAGAACGGTTCATCCACTTGAGATACTTGTATGGGAGTTCTATATTGTGCGTTTCTTAGGCACGTTACATGACTTTTGGTGCATTTTTTGGGCACCCTAAACTTGACAATGATATACTCCTTGTGAGCACCCTAAACTTGACAATGATGCTCCTTGTGAGCACCCTAAACTTGGTTTTTTCGGCTATGTTCAAAACCTTGCATAAGTTTTAATCATCATGTTAAGTCTAAAACATGAAGCTATATAACTTGATTAATGATGCTTCTTATAAGTGTCCTATACTTGACTTGTTTTCGGCTATTTCCGAATCATGATATGATAAGCAATACTTGGCTATTTCCGAGTCTATAAATATGACAACCTTCAGCTACATCCGAAGCTATACAAACATTATTACATCATGTCTAAACTATTAACATGAAGCTAAATCTGTTACTCACCTCTATGTCTTTATTATGCTTCCGTAAGCATTCTAAGAGCACCTAATCATGATATAACCATACTAGTACAATTATAACTTACTAAATCATATATCTAACATGTATTAGGTCTAAATAACTCAACATAATCATACAAGGTTCTATTTCATCGTTAAACACCTTTTTACAAAAAGGCCTTTTGTGTAGAATTTTGACAGTCTGCTACACTTTTCTGTTTTTGACCCACTTAAACCTAGAATCAAGACCTAGAACTAATTTTACTAGAAAGTAGACTCTTTTTTCTTTTCGAAAATGTAAGGCACGCTCCAAACAAAGCTACGGTTATTTTCTTATGATTTTTCAAAGTATGCATAATTTTCTGCAAACCTTGTGGTCCCAATTTTGAACATCTCTGAAACAACCCAAAACCCATAATAAGCTATTCTAATCTTTACCAAACTTATATCATAACTTATTAGATATTTTTATGACATTTTTCAATAAGATTAACACTTTCATCAATTATGCCTAAAACGCTTTGAGTGAAACACCCCTAAAAGTGGATAAACTACACATTATCTTTTGTATTAATCAATAACAACTCACAAACTCTAAACATGACTTCATTATTTCTGGAACATCATCATTTTATAATCCATAAAAGCATTCTAACATGGTCAATGATCATAAAACATGTGTCTAACATAGTAAGCATGATTAAATTCTTCATTAACATGCTTTTTAACTAAAAACCCCAATTTCTACCATGATTATGAAATAAAAACTTAAACTTAGAACTTACCAATGATAGAAAATATGATAAGAGGACCTGTTACATCATGTGGTTAGCTTAAAGATTCCAAAAATCCATTCTTGATCACCATAGGATGATTTCTTCATCCTTATGAAAACTAGAGATATTTTCCCTCCCATTTTCTCCCACAATGACACGTCCCAAATCACAGGTGTGACTTAGGGATAAAATCCGCATTTTATGATGACTAGGACAAAAGATTAATAGGGTAATTTCTATACTTAACTGTCGTTAGTCCCTGTTGTTAAATATCTTTGCACCGTTAGTCCTTTTCCGTTAAGTATTTTGCCAACAAAGTCCTTATTTTTTAAAATACTAACATAAGGACTTTTCTAATATTTTAATAGCAATAAAATATATTTTTAATCAAGTCCTTGAATTTTGGGGTGTTATAACTCTCCCCCACTTATTTCATTCGTGTCCCCACGAACTATCTCGGGGTAACTAAACAGGTTGAAATTATATATATCTAATTAAGTCTCCCCCACTTAAGTTGTAATCTAGTCTATATAGATCTGAACCAAATTTTGATATATAATACTTTCTAACTTATAAACCTAATTTAATACCTAAACCTTCTACCATCTCTGTCCTATATGCTTATGTTAAAGTCATACGCGCACGACATTGTGTTCTTGAATTGCTTGATTCTTTCATGTCTGAGTTTCTGAACTATTTATTGAGTTGTATCACGGTTTCTGTTCTAGGGCAACTTGTACTTGATTTCTTTGTATAAAAATCTCTCTGATCATGTTTTCATTTCTAAGAAGTAAGAATACCTTTCATGATCTCATGTTCTCTTTCAAGAGCTGTGTTTATCAATTCTTTAAGGTTTCGATAATTATGTGTAGCAACAAACTCTCGAATGTCCTTTCTCAACATTTTTCTATAATGTCCCATCAACTTCTTGTCATCTTTAACATATTCGGGCTGGATTCATGAATAAACTCATTAACTATTTATGTTGTCTGATACATCTTCAGGAATTCTTCCTTAATTTTTCTCATTTCTGCTACTGGTTTCCATATGTAAATTATATTGGATTATATTCATGATGGAATTCTAGGGGTTTATAAGCCTTGAATTTTCTGTAATTGAGATCATTATCCAAATTCTGATTAGCTCCCATTGCATTTTTGGCTCTATTCTCTATTAGTGCACCATCTTTTCTCTTATTAAATTCACTGCTCATTGTGTGGTCAATATTTATGTAACTTTTTCCAAGAGAGTTAGAATTAATGCTTCTAATGCCCGAGAAACTTCACAGAATACTAATCTTTTATCTGATTCGGAACTGCATCAACGATCGGCTTTCGTTTAGTTTCAACCATATATATGTGATCTAAAGTTTTTTCATGTTCTGTGCTAGGTCCACTTGATTCAACATTCATGGGTCAACGCTTTTCTGTATTTACATCTAAATTTTCTACTTTACTTGTCATTTCTACTGAGCTAAAAATTAAACACTAGTACATATAAGGTTTGATTAGATCTATCTATAACTGCTATTTATATTTCTATATATTTTATCAAATCATACTAAATCTTACTGATATCTAAGTTATGATGATCATTTTATTATACTGATATTTGAATACTAAAATCTAATAGCTATTTCTGGATACTGAGACTGATAAAACTTATATATGTTTTATTCATGCTCACTACTTATGGTTGCACACCTTCAGATTCTATTTCTGACTAACTCATCATGCTGTCTATATTATCGCTAATACTAACACATGCCATTCTACTAATCAGTGCTCTGATTGTCTGCCGATGTTTGTTCTATAAATTCCCTGAGACGTTTTATGATCCCAATAACTTCAAGTTATATGACGTAACTATTGTCACGTTAGCCAGGCATCATAATACTTGCGTCACATTAATATGTCATTATCGTGATCATATTCTATCCAGATCATAACTAAAACAACCTATCACGTTCTGCTATCATGGCCTTCTACTGATACCAACTTGACAAGTTTTAAATGGTTTAGTAGTTCATGATCATGTTTTGTAAGTAACGGGTCAATTATGGAGCATTTGGGTTAATTCTCGTAACACTAGTTTCACGCCTCTAAGTTTTGTATAGAACTTGGTCAAGTTTATGTCATGTACATGAGTATTTTCTAGGTTATGAACATGTATACTTAATAGTTAATCATTTGGGTCATTATGTGTTTTGAAAGAAAACAAGTTTTGCGAAAATTGGGGCTTAGCGGCGGGTTAAGACCTAACCGCCGGCCAAGAATTGGCCTGGTGGTCCTTAGCCACCAGCCAAAGGAAGCCTTGGTGCTTCTCAGTCGTAAGCCAAAGGGCAACCGTTGAGCACTAGCCACCAGAGGTCTTTTTTGGTTTTTGTTGTTTTGTTTATTCCGTATACTTTAAACCGTGGCTCGTTAAGGGTCATGGCATATATCGGTGGATAGCTTTTTGAGTCTTCTATAACTTGAGAATATTTTGAGAATCGGAATCTTATTATAATTTTTAAAATGATATCATGAAAGAGTCAAGGGTCAATATTAGGATTTTTCGTAAAAAAGTTTACTCGAGTCAAGGGCGTTTCAAGTTGGTACTAGAGCGTTGGTTTGAGGGATTTGAGTATCCGTCGTTAGTAGGAGGGTACTTTGACATAAACCATAGCTTGGTATTGACCATAGAACATATAGACTTTATCATGTACCATGTAGAATTGATTAGAACCGTATGTATTCATGATTAGTACCCAGGATTTGCTATTATTAGTTAAGTTTAACATGTATAGAATGTCATGTGCTAGTAGAACGTATATAAGAATGTATGAATATCAGGATGTAGGTATAGTGAGTATGAATATAATAACAGAACCAGTTATACCATGCCTTATGAAATCATGATTAGAAGCGTTTAGATTATAGTAAATTAACAAGTCTCATGATGAGCATGAATGATGTAGCATGTTTTCAGGCCTCAGATAAGGATTTAGATCGTGAATCAGATATTCATGATATAAGAAGCATATAGAATTAGTATGCATTGATAGCATAGCAGCATATAGTTAGCATTAGGATCAGATCATGTATAGTATAAGATACGTTTTAGTTTTGTAACTTAGGATAAATTATAATAGCAATGAGTTCATTACTATATGATGTGATTATTATGACGTTTGATCAACGTAATAATATTACATGATATAGAATAAGGTTATTGAGTTTATAACATATCCTGGGTATGGGTATGTTTGGCGAAATGGGTTGGGGCTTAGGTTGGGACTGGAGCTGGGGCTAGGGCTTATATTATAAACCGAAATTAAAATTTGTATTTTTGTAAACTTGTTTGGCAAATGGGCTGGGGCTATGGCTTATTATTGCAAAATTACTAAAAAGGACATAAGTAAATGAGTTTTTTGTATATGTTAGATTTTTGTGTGGGTAAATAAGTAATTTACGGTTCAAAATCCCTACGCTAAAGTTTTTAGCCCCTTTTATGAAGCTGGGGCTTATAGACACTTATGACTTATAAGCCCTTTCATAAGCTCGCATGACAAACGAGACTTATTTTATAGGCTGACTTATTTTAAAATCCCAAGCCTCGATAAGCCCTAATAATCCCTTCGCCAAACATACCCTATGAGTTTCATTGTAATCATGTATTTTAGTATGTGTAGAATGGAATCAGTATTCAGAAAGATTATGGTATTGAAACGAGACAAATATGACAGAACAAATACAGACCATAAGTTTCAGTGTTCCCAGAGTTGACCAACCTACGAGAAAAAGGAGAAAGGATCTTAGGACGAGTACAGGTACCCCTAGTTAAATTTGTAGATAATATTGATTAGTATATAGGGGATGCTTAGACTTAAATTATAGTTCTAAATTGACCTTAGAGTCTATTTCATGAGGTGTAGAAATGGATTGTAATTATGTATAGTATGTTAAGAATGCATTAAAAGTAGAAAAGCATGAATAAATAAGCTTAGATAGCAGAATGATAGATATAGACAGTGTAGATAAGAAATCAGAAACCGTTATAGTGTATGATTATTATGTCATGATCAGTAGTGATATAGTCGCTCAATAAGTGAAACAGAGTTGGTATGCACGAAGTTAAGTACGTTATTAGACCATGTTTAGTACCCAGTATATAATAAGAATCAGGAATCATGCGTAATATATATTTAGACAATTAAATTATTGAAATAAAGCAGTATGAATCATGACTAAAACCAGAATTTTAAATATAAAATATCATGTTAATAGCGTGAGATGGCAGAAATAAACATAACATGTGTGGTATGATATGATAGCAATCATGTTATCGCACCAGTATGCGATTAGTAGCAGAATGCACGAACAGAAGTGCATAGATAGCAGCAGATTAACATGATAGCAGAACATGACTTTAGATAGATGGTTTTATTAATGAATAGAGGTAGAATATGATAGCAATAAAGACAGGTTTAAGTGATGCAAGTATTATGACGCCTGGCCAACGTGATAATAGTTACATCATATAACATGAATTTATTAGGATCATAGGCTGTCTCGAGGAATTTTTATAACAATTAGGTAGATGAGACCAAATTTAGAGAGATAGAATTATGTTTTAGTCAGATTTAGAATACACAAAGTGTGCACGAATAGAACTATCAAAAGTTTTATCAGTCTCAATGTCTAGTTTCAGTAACCAGAATTTAGTATTCAGAAACTTAGTGAAGTAGAATCATCAGGACAACTTAGATATCAGTAATGTCCAGTATAACATGGTAGAATAAAACAATCAAAACAACCTAGAATTTAGTAAACAACCGATATAGTATATAGTAGAGTCAGTAAGTAATTCAGAACTAGTCCTTAGGAAATGGATAACATATGAACAGATAAATAGACATATTATTTACTAGAAGAAACAGAAGGGTTACAGGATTTACCAAAACAAAAAATAGTCTAGAAATACCTTTACCTAGAATTAGGCATCAGACATGTAGTAAATTTCAGAAGTTTTAGATTTAGACTCAGAGTAAGCAAGATCGGGTGAGTTTAGAAAATATTATTGTAAGACTCATGGTTAGATAGAACAAACAGAATATCATAAATGAAATTAATAAGAACAACCTAAGTGGGGAGACTTAGTGCATAGACTTAATACCAGTCCATATAGTCACCCCAAGATAGGTTATGGGGTCACGAACAGAATAAGTGGGAGAGAGTTGCAACACCCTAAAATTTGCAAACTTGGTTAGAAATATATTATAATGACATTAGAATATTATAAAATCTTTCCGTTAAGTTTTATTAGTCATAAGGACCTTTGTCATAAATTAGTTAACGAAAAAGACTAACGGTGCAAAGACATTTAACGATAGGGACTAACAACAGTTAAGTGCACGAAATTACCAATTTACCGTTGTGACTTATAAGTTTTATTAACTTTGAAAATGTCTCCATATCATACGTGTATGTGTGATATGGGACGTGACTATCAATAGAGAAAAGGATGGAAAACCACATTTTTATCCATTCTAGTTCAAGAATCATTCCAGGGAGTTCCAAAGATGTTGATGATGTTATAATGTGCTATTACACGTATCCTAAGTGTTTTGATTAATCTCCATCAAAGGTAAGTAAGCAACCCTGTCCTAATTAATGTTTATGCTAATTTGATGATTAGATTAACCCTAGTCTTGAATTATGGGAAATCATGGTTTAGATCATCATATTATATTAGAATTATGTCAATAATCAAGTCATTAAATTATGGTTAAAAATGGTAGAAGAATTCATGTTTTGATTAGAAGTTATGAATGCTTATGCTTAATTAATGGGTGTTTGGCTAGAGCTTGTTGTAATGCATAAATAAGTAATTTTGGTTCAAGGCCTGAAGAAAAATGATCTAAACATATCTAATAAGTTGAGATATAAGTTTGGTAAAAATTAGGATAACTTATTATGGGTTTTGGGTCATTTTGGTTATGACCCAAATTAGGACAGCAAGGTTTGCAGATATTTGTACCCACTTTGGAAAACCATAGAAAATAAATCGTAGCTCCGTTTGGAGCGTGCCTTACATTTTCAAAAAGGCAAAAGAGTCTACTTTCTAGAAGAATTAGTTTCAGGTCTTAAATCCAGGTTTAATTAGGTCAAAATCAGTAAAGTTCAGCAGACTACAGAAATTCTTCACAAAATACCTTTTTGTAAAAAGGTGTTTAATGATGAAATAGAACCTTATGAGTTTATGTTAAGTTGTTTAGACTCAATCTAAGCTAGATATATGAGCTAGCAAGTTCTAATTGTACTACCATGATTATATTATGATTAGGTGCTATTGGAAGGCTTACATAAGCATAATCAAAACTTAGAGGTGAGTAACGAATTTAGCTTCATGTTATTTGTTTAGACGTGATGTAAGAATGTTTGTATAGCTTTGGTTGTAGCCGAAGGTTGTCATGTTTATAGACTCAGAAATAGCCGAGTATTGCTTATCATGTCATGATTCGGATTTAGCCGAAAAAAGTCAAGTTTAGGATACTCACAAGGAGCATCATTGTCATGTATATGATGTTCACGAGGAGCATCGTTTTCATGTATAGGATGTTCACAAGGAGCATCGTTGTCATGTATAGGATGTTCAGAAGGAGCGTCGTTGTCAGGTATTGGATGTTCACAAGGAGCATCGTTGTCATGTATAAGGATGCTCACAAGGAGTATTGTTGTCAAGTTTATGGTCCCCCAAAAACGCACCAAAATTCATGTAGCGTGCCCAAGAAGCACATGATATAGAATTCCCATACAAGTATCCTAAGTGGATGACCAAAGCCTCCTAAGTGTATGATCAAAGCATTCAAAGTGGATGACCCATGCTATAATTAGCAATCACGTCCTTCGTGGATGAACCAAGTCAAACAAGCACGATGATAGAGTAGTGCCAAATGAAGAGTACTCGTTGGCTAGGGAAGTTTTCATATATAATAGGATGATTGAATATCGTCTAATAATTTGACCAGAAATTATATACGTGCATTATACAAGTTACAAGACGACTACAAGTCATACCATGTTATAAGAATTACTAGTATTACTTAGATTTAGTTATCTCACTAAGTCACAAGGACTTACCATTCTCAGTTTATGTTTTATGTAGGTATTTAGAAGATAAATTTGGGGGCCTTGTAGATGGTATCTAGGAGTGCAATTTAGAAGAAGAGGGTTACACTCGGTTTAGGTGACAAGCGTCTCTTTCTATCAATTTGATATTACTTGTAACACCCCGTATCTTTTCAGAAGTTTTATTCAGTGTCAAAACAAGTTTATGTTTAGTTTTAAGTGGTTTAGTAGTCCACGATCATGTTTTGTAAGTAACGGGTCAATTATGGAGCGTTTGAGTTAATTCCCTCAATACTAGCTTTACGCCTCCAAGTTTTGTATAGAACTTGGTCTAGTTTATGTCATGTACATGAGTATTTTCCTGGTTATGAACATGTATACTTAATAGTTAATCATTTGGTCAATTATGGGTTTTGAAAGAAAACAAGTTTTGCAAAAATGGGGGCTCAGCCACCGGTTAAGGCCTAACTGTTGGGACTTAAAAGACTTCAAGGATTCTTAGAGTTACTACTGCTCAGGTACATAATAGAAATTATGCTAAGTAGTTAGTACTGGTAGTATAAAGTTACCACTGCTAGTTACTACTGTTAGTATAATTTAGTACTGATAGCATAAAGTTACTGCTGTTAGTTGAAGTTAACACTGCTCAGAGTTGAAGACTGAAATATAAGCTAAGTAGTTAGTGCTGCTAGTAGTAATGTTAAGACTGCTAGTACATGTTACTACTGTGAGTACATATTAGTACTGCTAGTACTAATGTTACTACTGCTTATGTTTATTAGTGCTGCTGGTGAAAAAGTTTATGCTGCTGGATTACAACTGCTAGAAGACTTACTACTGTCAAGAGGATAAAGACGGTTTAAAGAGATAAAGATTGTTTGGAGAACAAGAATACTTGTGAAGATAAGTATTGAGATATTTTTGTACAAGATATGTATAATGTATTTGTTTAAGAGATTACGTTTATGTTTAGAAAAGATTATGATATCTAAGGAATGTATTGTAAGCCGACTAGGACTCCTTAGTCTATAAAAGGAGGCTCTAGGGCATTAGTTGAGATATGAGTTTATAAGTTTTCATAGTTGTCAAGTCGATTTAGAAAAGCTTCAAGGTTGTAAACCCTAGTACTGGTGAAGAGTACTCGTATTATTGATCTAATAATATTGGAGCGTTTGGTTATATCTTGTTCATTCATATTTACTGTTTCATTGATTTTACTTCTAGAGTATTAAGGTGTAGATTCCGCATACACTTTAATATACACACAAAGTTTCTACAACAAGTTATTTTGGATTTATCCAAGGTAATTTAACCTTAGACAATCTAAGGAATCGATCAAGGATTGGGATCAACAAGTGGTATCAGGCTTTTTGGTTTTAAAGAACTTTGATCTAGAAGTTCATGGGAATTGAATCTTGCACATGGTAATACTACTGCTAAGCTCGCCCAACTCAAACTGGAAGTGAGTATGAGATGTGGTGTTATAAAATTAAGCAGTACTTCTAGATACAAGACTATGCTTTATGGGAGGTCATAGAGAATGGTAACTAATGGGTATCTGTACCACAAACAGCACGAGAGAATGGCACTTTAGTTACAAAGATGTCAGTACCTATAACTGCTGAAGAAAAGACCAACAAGAAGAATGATGTGAAGGCTAGAAGCTTGCTACTCATGGCTCTTCCCAATGAATATCAACTTACATTCATTCAGTACCATGATGCTAAAACAATGTTTGCTGCCATTGAAACATGATTTGGAGGCAATGAAGCTACTAAGAAAACACATAAGACACTTTTGAAGCAACAATATGAAAATTTCAGTGCATCAAGCACAGAGTCTCTTGACTCTATTTTCAACAGGCTCCAGAAGATTGTTAGTAGGCTTGCAATTTTGGGTGTGGTCATCTCTCAAGAAGACTTAAATTTAAAAATTTTGAGCAGCTTGCCCCCTGAGTGGAACACTCGGTATTAAGTATGGATGAAAAAGGCCTGAAATTGAAACTATACATTTGATTGATTATACAACAACTTCAAAATTGTTGAACAAAAGATAAAGAAATCTATTGGTGCAAGTAGTGGTGCTCAAAACTTGGCCTTTATGACTGCTTCAAGTACTAGAAGTACTAATGATGTTAATACGGCTATACCTGCATATGAAGTTAGTACTGCTAGCCCTAATGTTAATGCTACTAGTCCTCAAGTTAATACTGCTAGCTTCAATGATAATGTTGTGTATGCTTTCATGGTTAAAAATCCTAATGGTTCTAATCTCCTACAACAAGACTTAGAGTAAATACATGAAGATGATATGGAAGCAATGGATTTGAAGTGGCAGCTCTCTCTGCTAAGTATGAGGGCAAAGAGGTACTATCAAAGGACATGCAAGAAAATTTTCATTAATGCTAATGATACTGCTGGGTATGACAAATCCAAGGTAAAGTGTTTCAACTGTCATAAGATGGGACACTTTTCCAGAGAGTGTAAAGCACCAAGGAGCAAGGAGGGTCAGTTCAGAAATCAAGACAATACCAGGAAGCAAGGAAACACTGAAGACATATCTTCAAAGGCAATGTTGGCTATAGATGGTATAGGTTTTGACTGGAGTGACATTGAAGAAGAATAGGTTCAGACAAACATGGCTCCTAGTGGCGTTTTCAGACTTCAGAGGTATAACACTAAATAAAAAAAAACCCTTGCTCTAAGAACAGTCTGAAAAACTATTGAAACTCATAAGAACATTGAGATGATTTGATTGTTAAGCTTAATCAAACTAATTTACAGCAGCTTACTTATACAAGAAGGTTTTAGCAAAAGTAGAAGAACAACTTAACACAAATATAAAAAATAGGTTCTCTTTAGTGAAGAAGTTGCATGTTTCTTAAAAGAAAGAGTTTGTAAAGACATAAATAAATGGCTAAAAAGTGAGTTTGAAAACGTTAAGCAAGAAAAAGATGGCATTAAATTTAAAATTAAGAAATTTGATAAGGCCTCAAAAGACCTAGACAAGCTGTTAGGGAGTCAGATAGCTGACAAAAGTAAAAAGGGTTTAGGATATAGTGCAATTCCTCCACCTCATCATTTAATCTATAATAGACCTAAAAGCTTGATTTGTCTTATTCTGGTCTTGATGAATTCAAATGTTATGGTATTGAGAATAGTGAGCAAGAGTCTAATGTTGTTTGTGATAAAAAAATCAGATGATTCTAAGGAAAATTCTGATGAGTCTTTGGTAGAAGAACAAGTATCAAAAGACACAAGTAGCTTTGTTTAGTCTTTACTTAATGTTGATAAATAAACTGTTTTTCCTGTTGATAAAAAGGTAGAGTTTGTTAAACCTAAAAATCATGAAAAACCAGTTAAAAAGTCAGTTAGGTATGCAGAGATGAATAGATCACAAACTCCTAGAGGGAATCAAAAGAATTAGAATAGACAAAAGTCCAATCAACTAGGAAGTAATTTTGTAATGTATAACAAAGCTTGCTTTATTTGTGGAAGTTTTAAGCATTTGAAAATTAATTGTGATCACCATCAAAGAAAAAGAATGGTATCTAGAAATAATTACAATAGGGTGGATTATGAATATTTTGCCAAAACCACACACCCTAATGTATACAGGAATATGACTCCAAGAGCAGTTTTGTTGAAAACTGGCCTTACACCATTTAATACTGTTAGGCCTGTTAATACTGCTCACCCTAAACCTGTAGTTCATAGTGCTAAATCAATGTCATATTTTTCTAAACAAGCACAATCAACTGCTCAGAGGCCCTTTTATAAGCAAACAACATTAACTAGAAGATATGTGCATACTGCCAAAAGACACTATTATACTGAAAGGTCCAGAGCAGGTAATATTGGTAGGTCATATACAGGACAAGTTAATGCTGTTAGGGAAAAAGGGGTAAATGATGTTAAGACCTCAGCATGTTAGGTTTGGAGACCTACCAAACCTAATGGTGCATCACTTGCTTTTAAAAGACACAACTACATTGATGCACGAGGCAAATCCAAGTCAGTAATGGCTTGGGTCCCCAAAGGAATCTAATTTCCTTATTTTTTTATGCAGCGCAAGCCACAACAAGATGATATAGGATTTGTTGATAGTGGATGCTCAAGGCACATGACTGGGAACATAGCTTATCTATCAGATTTCAAGGAATTTGATGGAGGTTATGTTACATTTGGAGGAGGAGCACATGGTGGTAGAATTTTTGGTAAAGGAATATGGTATTCGCTATTTTATACATATATTTTACCATGAAAAACGACCCCAAAAGACCAAAAACATAATAAAAATTGCAAATATATGTTGTTTTTGTGTTTGTGTATGTGCAGGTACGGATATCAAGAAAAGGGCAAAAATAAAGACAAAACCGGACAAAATCAAGCACGGGATTGAAAAGAGCGCGAAAAGACGAGTCCAACGGTGCTTTCGGATTTTATTGGGCCAGCCCATAACCCATTCTATGGGCCGGGCCAGCCCAATCTATTAAAAAGCCCAACATAAAGCATCTTGGCCCAATCTTGATAAAAAATAAAATGAAGCCGAGTACTAATATAACATATGAAAATGTTATTTGAGAATGGAGAATGAATGGTCACGTGCGGAAGAATAAATTCAAAAAAATTCCATGTGACAGCGCACTATCATATGAAGGGCCAGTTAATTCGTGACATGTGGCGAGGTTTTTGTTAGAATTCATTTACAACTTGCACAAGTGATCAAACGGGTAATAAGAATTGCGTTGAAATGAAGCTCACAACATGTCCACGTGGCCTCCATTTGACGGGTGGATCAACCCTTCTATACATCATGATCCGTGTGATATTAATAAAAGCCAATGATTGGCCTAATGATTTCAAAATGATTGGGTGCAACTTACACTTTTACCCCTTCTCCCCTATAAATATCAACTCGCCACCCCCTCATTTGGGCTAGTTTTTCTTTTATTTTTCTTAAGTTTAGTTTAGATATTTTTTGCTTATTTAATTATTGTAATTGCTTAATTTAGATTTTATGCTTATTGTACTCAGCTCTTGTCTCAAACTTTTTAATATGATGTAATAGATTTGGTTTGAAGTTGATTATAAGTCTCGTTTTGCTTTTAATTTGTTTAATATTTTGATCATCTTAATTTTCGTGTGGCTTATTCAATAAGCTTTACTCTATTGCTTATTTCTGAGACTTATTATTTTCAAAAGCTTTAAATTTTTTATAAAATGACTCCTATAAGCCTTTTAAGCTCATTCGAATCATTTTTTATAGATTTTTAATCACTTTTCGAAGTATTAAGTTCTAATAAGCTCGAGTTTAACTTATTTGTGTGCGTATCTCATATATTTTTTAATAGATGCTCTAATTTTCGGTGATTATTAGTTTCTAAACTACTTATGTGAATTTATGTAAGCTTTAATTGCTAAATCGAATTTTCATGGACTTATTTGCTTTATAGTTTTGAGATTTAAGAGATTCAAGTGCTTTTTGCTTATTTTGTTTTCTGATTTCGTCAGCTGAATGATTTAGATGAGTAGTTATTTCTGTAACTTGTTGGCTTATTAAATGGTTATAACTAATATTTCATATTGCTTAAGATCTCGTTGAACTTTTTGATCCATTGTTTTCTCGATCATTCTATCTAGATTAATCCCAACTTTAGTGCTTTTTCAAGTATAACTTTTGTGAGTTTCGTAATCATCTTGGCTTAATCTGTTTTTCTAAATCGTTCATGCTCGTTTTTTTAAGCTTAACAGCAACATAAGAGTTGGAATTTAATTTCTTGTATAAAATTTGTCTACTGGGCTCATTTGGATTGTATTGAATTTAATTGGGCCTGCAAATCTAGACTTGGACCTGAATGATTAAGAATATAAGTAAAATTTCATATTGAATGTGTTATCATGAATTTCAAGTTAACGGTTAGTTTTTATTTGATTTGATTTTGTGCTTTTGGTACCGGTCTACTCATGAGGCGTGGAGCTTATGGGTTTATTTAGCTAGACCGACTTTGATTAGTTGTTTTAGTTAAATAAATCGGGTGGTATTCGTTTAATTGCGGGTCTCCAATTCGGTTCCATTTTCTAATCCTTTTTCAATACTTAGAGTAGATTTATTTTATCGTTTAATAATATGTTTGCCTACTTGATTTTTGCCATGCTTAGTATAGATTTATTTTTGTCATTAAATTTTATTATGAGTAGTGAGTAGATTTATTAGTGCTTGTTAAATGATTAGTGATTTGGAATTTAGGTGCGGGTTTAAAAAGGTTTAAAAAAATTATTAGTCGTTAGAATTCTTCAATTTAAATATCGTCATTTACTTTCAATGCAATTTAAATACTTGTCATTTATTTAAAAAATAATAATAAAAAAAACATTTTATTTTACTTAATTTCTTGAACCTAAGCCCGCACTTGATGAACTTTTCACGTCACTTAGCAAGCATATTTGTCATTTATATCTTTTAGATTAATTTTTAGTTTGCATTTTTAGGAATTAGTTTTGCCTTATTTGCTTTTTAGTCGCGTTTTATTTATTTCCCGTTAATTGTTTAATTGTTTAATTGCTTTTAATTGTTCATTTTAATTGTTGCTTTTATTTAGTAGTTATAAATACTGAAAAATATCTTTTCTCTCATTTAAATCATAATCCAAGCTAAAGCAAGGTTTTAATTTCACAAGTCGTTGGGGAAACGACCCGGGTGATCATTCTTCCCGGTTAAATATACGTATTATATACTATATATATCTTTTAGAGTGAGCTTTTCTTAAGGGAGACTTTAGGAAAGTTCTTAATTGCTCTTTTGGTATTGTATTATATATTTTATTGTGTGTTTAAAACTACTATCAATTTTTGGCGCCGTTGCCGGGGACTTGTGTTAAAGATTCCTTCGTTTACGTTTGTTGATTTTGGTTTGAAGATCCTTTCGTCCTCGAAAGTTTCATTTTTGTTAAATATTTCAAAACTTCAAAAAAAATTAAAAAATATAAAAAGTAAAAAAAAATTCTTTTTCTTTTATAGTATAGTTATCATATAAAAATATAAAAAATTTCTTTTAAAAAAATAAAATACACAAAGTTGGTAAAAGAACACCAACATATAATACCTTCAATTGAGGTATTATCATAAATAAGTTCCGGTGAACTTGAAAAGTTCCCAAATCGAACCAAAGATTCAAAAACTTGCCATTTGTGTCACTTACGAAATACGGCTCACCTTAAGAAGAAATTTTTAAGAGCTACCGTGAAGTAAGTTGATTATTTGGTTTTAAGTTGTCTTCCGTGTATCCATTTAAAATACTTTGTTAAAAAAATCAAAAAAAAAATTAGTGTAATTTTTGTTTGCTTTTTAATTTCTTTATTTTTAGTGCATGCGCACTCGACCTCAAGCTCGTAATCGAAATCGTCGACAACAACAATTAACAACGGTTATTGTTGAGGAACCCGAGATTCTAATGGCCGACAATCGTACCATGGCTCAAATGCTACAAGCTCCCATCGAGGGATACGAAGATGCAATTGTTGTTCGTGCGAGTTATGTGGGAACGATTCTCACTACGGTTATGATTGTCCATCACGAGTCCCGCTTGTTTATGAGCCAGAACCGTGTTACAATCAAAACTTTAGTGATAATTATTATCCACAAGATTCACCGAGTTTTTCTCAACAATATCTTTGTTGTGCTTATTGCGGGGGTCCTCACTTTGATTATCAATGTCAACCGATTAATGAAACTTACTATGAACCTAATCCGAGTTATGATTCTTCCGTTTGACCAACCACAACCCCACGCCAAAAATCCCGTCGGATCGTCAAGGAATTCTACAAGCACCTTAATTAAAATGCAGAAGACTAGAAGAAATAAAATCAAGATCGAAGAAAGAATAAAAAGTAGGAATATGACGTCCGAGGAAATGAGGCTTGAGCAGCTCAATTGGTTGATTTCAAATTAAAGATATCACGAATGTTTCTGGGTTATAAAAGATTTCGAGGAGAGAAGATTGATGAAGAATACGAGAGAGATTGTGAGATTAGAATTCGAAAACTTAAGCAAGATTTTAATGAATGGGGCAGCGAAGTTCAAAAAAAGGAGCAAGCTTACAATGAAGAAAGGTATTCTGCTGCCCGTCGTCGCATGCTTTCTATTACTTTTGACGACAAGGATGATTATATTCCTTTAAGAGATATTATTGCTCGATATTCTACGTCTAAAGCAATCACACCCGATTTACCGATCGAGGAGCCCGATAACTCTCTAAGTATGGGGGATGAGCATCTTGACACTACTTCTAGTATTGAGAACCTTGTCCCAATCCCAAGTGAGTTCGAGGGTATTTTTGACGATACGAGTGATGTGCCTACTTGTGATAATAATCGTGTTAAGGTTGAAATCGATGTTGTGGAATCTTTGATTAACCGTGATACTTCAATTGTTCATTCTTCTTAGATCGACCCTCATTCTAGAGTGTTCGCGGTTATACTCGCTCATATTGCTCCAATTCCACCGTCTCGAGGAGTTCTCCGGTGAACTCGCTCATATCGATCCAATTCCACCGAGAATTGAGAAAGCCGACTTTGATCTAGAGGAAGAAATCCGTTTTGTTGAGAATTTGTTGTATGATAATTCATTTCCTCGACCTCCGGAAGAATCTAATTCTGAATATTCTGATGCTACAATCGAGTCTCTCTTTCCATCTCATATCCCCGTTGAGGATAGTGACTCTCTTATGGAGGAAATCGACGTATTTCTTGCTTCCGATGACTCGATGCCACCGGGCATTGAGATCGACGACTATGACTCGGAAGGGGATATTCGTTTTCTTGAAGAATTGCTTAGCAATGACTCCCCTCCCCTTCCCGAAAATGAGTCATTTTCTCTTAATCATTTTGATGATCCGTCTCTTCCCCATCCTCCTCCGGAACCACCGGATGTTGAGATTTGCTTAAATTTTGAGCCCGTAGCGGCTGTGACGAATGATTTTGATGTGCTTAATAACGATGAACCTTTTGACCCGGGGGAAGGTGAAAATGTTGTTTTACTAAATGTTGAAGAGGACGATTCCTTCACATTTACCATCCGTACTTTTCTCCCATTTGTCACCTACCCCGAGGTTTCTCCTTTATCTTGCTCCACCGGGAGTGAAGACACCATTTTTGACCCCGGCATCTCCACTTAGAGCCGGTGGCATCTCATCGGGATGGAACTTTCATGTGCTTTAATGTTTATCCAAACATTAATGAAAGCCCGATTGAGATTTTCTTTTCCATTTGCTTCCCCATGGACAACTTAATTCGGGGTCGAGTCAAGCTCGTGACTCGGTTAACAAAAACAAGCATTTCTATCTTCTTATCTATTTTCTAACAACTAATGAGAGGGGGCTTGCCTTTCCTTTCTCGTGTTTCGTGTTTTGTTGGTTTGTGTTGTTTTGTCCAGGATTACCCGGATTTTGAAGACTCTCGTGCTCTTGGTTTTGTCCATTTATTCGAGCTTCATATCCTCAGCTTCATTTAGGGAATCCCATATCCTAATCTTATCGATTAACCCTTAATACTTGAATTATGCCTTGAAATTAGTATGGGGGTGACAGTCTCACATTGAGGACAATGTGTAGCTTTAGTATGGGGGGGATCTATCGATTTGATTATACCTGCAGCCGTTGTTCTCACGTAACCCGTTTTTCCACCAAAAATATGTGATTTGTGAAAAATAGCAAAAATTTAAAATTTTGTGCATAAAAAAAGTGAAAAATGTTGTAAAAAATAAAATAAAATAATGTAATAAGTGTTTTGGCATAAATAAAGGTGAGAACGAGAAATAAATTTTGACCCGATCGGTTTTAAACCTTAGCTTTTTCCTTAACAATTAACGATGATAGTTTGTGCTAGTCTCAAGTAGATTTTAAACATGCTAGACTTGATTTGTTATTAACGTAAATGAAGACTTGTGCTAATCTCATGTAGATTTTAAATATGCCGAGTTGGAATTTATATGGCTAAGCATTCGCGAATCTCTTTATTAGAGATTTTAAATTGCGAAGAACGAGAAATGATAGTGTTATTTATAAGTCATGACATTAAACGTAGAATAGTTGGTTTTCTTTCAAGCTCATAAGAGGTTAAAATTGTGGCTTTTTGCTCCATTAGCTATGTTCACTTTATATATAATTGTTTAATGATAGAGTTGTTCGGTTTTTTGTTAATAATTAGTTAATAGAAAATTTCTCTATTCCTTTTGTGATTAGCGATGAGGTTCCACATCATGGAATACGAATTTGGCATACTATATGTATCACATTAATAAATATTTTGCTTATTCCTTAAAGAGCCTTAGGGTATATGGGATAAGTAGAATTCAATAATAATCCAAGACTGATAAAAGTTTGCTGCATCTTGCCGGCTCACAACCGATGTTACAGCCTTCTAAAAGGTCGAGGAAGTTACCGAGGTCGAAATATGTTTGCTACATCTTGTCGGAGGCGTGGCCGATGTTGGTAGCCCTTCAAAAGAGGACTAAGGTTTTAATAATGTTGCTTAATTTTTTGTCTTATTTTGTACCTTAAAGAGCCTAAGGGTATATGGTGCAAATAAGATTGGTCCATTCATGTCTTAAAGAGCCTTAGGGTATATGACATGAATGGTGCCTTGCTTAAGTAGCCTAATAAAAGCCAAATTTTGGTTGCCTCGATGTGAACTTTAATCTTGATGACATTTGATCTTTTGAAGAGGGCTAGGAGCTAATTATTGTGTTCTTAACCGTTACGCTTTATTTTTGGAATTAATAAGTATCGAAATAAAGTCTTAAAGAGCCTTCGGGTATATGACTTAAATAAAATCTTGAGATACAAAATTAGGAAATAAGGGAGGAAAAGTAAGTACACAATTAGTATCTATGAGTAGTGTTAGTATCATGACTTGTATTTGACAATGATCTTGTTTTTAAGCTTAGTATGGAAAAGTGAAAGTTGGGGACGATGAATTTATTTTGCTTGTTCCATGATCCTAAGTATTAAAAAAAATAATAATAATAATTAAAAAAAATGTTATGAAGTGTTGAGTATAGAAAGTAATGAAAAAGTAAAAAAAAAAAATTTGAAAAGCGGGGCGTTTCTTAACTATTAATTTCTTTAATTCCTTTAGATGGGCACTTTACTACTTTTTAAGGTGATTAGTTTAGAGGGATTGAAATTTTTAGTTTTAAGCACGTATTTATTACATTGCGTGAGGACACGGCAATACTTTAGTATGAGGGAATTTGATATTCGTTATTTTATACATATATTTTACCTTGAAAAACGACCCCAATAGACCAAAAACATAATTAAAATGGCAAATATATGTTTTTTTTTTTGTATGTGCAGGTACGGATATCAAGAAAAGGACAAAAATAAAGACAAAACCAGACAAAGCCGAGCACGAGATTGAAAAGAGCGCGAGAAATCGAGTCCAACGGTGCCCTCGAATTTTAATGGGCCAGCCCGTAACCCACTTAACGGGTTGGACTAACCCATACTTATTATAAGCCCAACAACTACAAGGGCCATTTAATTTGGTGTTGCGTCCCATACATGGCCCATGAAAAAGCCTCAAATGGAGTGCTAATTACTTTTTGAAAGTAAATTGCAATGTGAAGATGAAAAAAAAAAACGAGTGAATGCACTTTCCTAAATTAAATCAAATCAGGCGAGTGGGAGCACCACCCACCTCACTATCTCATCTCTTTGTCCAATAAAAGACTATACGTGGCAAACAATGCGTGTTAAATTCTCATACTCAAACTCAATTTCCGAATTTGCAAAAAGTGATCCATAGTCACAAAACAGTGCGTATGAATTGAAGTACAAAAGAATGACATGTGGTCGCTCTACCAACGGGCGTATCTCAATCCGATGCCCGACCATTTTCCTATATTTGATTGTGCATGTAGATAAGAAAGGATTGGGAACCAATATTACATTTTCTAACCCACTCACCCTTTATAAATTCATAGCTCCCCTCACATTTTGGCATTTTTCCTTTAACTTTTTCTTGGGATTTTTACTTTAGGAAGTTTTTGAGACTTATTTCATAAATTTAATTGCTATTTCCAATTTTTCTGCTATTGTACTCAACTCTTGTCTCAAGCTTTTTAATATATGTAATTAAAATTGGATCTCGTTTCACTCCTTGTTAGCATAATCTTTCGTTAATAATTGTTTTTTGTAAGCTTATACTATAAGCTAAAAGTTTCGTCTTATTAATATTCATCTTATTATTTTCAAAAGATTTTAAAAACTTAAAAAAATGACTCCTAAAAGCTCTTGAGTTCATTCGATTCACTTTTAAAAAGTTTTTTTTAACACTTTTCGAATAATAAAATGTAATAAGCTCGAAAATAGCTTATGTTTAGTGCTTATTTCGTTTTTAAATTTGGGTTATAGAACAAATTTTACTTAAGATCTCGTTCAGCTTATGTGGCTTTTATTTTGTATTCATCTTATTTGTGAATTAAATTTGAACTTATTCAAGTCGAGTGGATGTGTAATTTTAGTTTGCTCATAGCTTTAGTTGAAGTGTAGTCGAGGTTATTTGTGAGATTAGCTTATTAGTGAAAATTTATTTGACTTGTTTTTAGTTTATAAGTTTTGATCTCTATTGGTTAATAATCGATTTTGCTCATTAAGTTTCACTAGGCGTAATAGTTTAATAAAGAGTTTAAATCGTTGCTTGCTCTAGAGTTTCAATTAATTTTTGTTTATTGAGTTCTATTTTAACATATTAAAGTTGTAGGATTAGTTTTAAAACTTGTGAAAAATTGTTCTTAATTCTCGAACTCTATCTGTTCCTTTCCATCTGAATTGGGCACGATTAGTTTACCAGGGCCACGTTGGTTTTGTTTGTAGAATTTTTATATGAGGCCCACGTTTGGTTTGTGAATTTATTTGGGCCGATGGGATATGTTAGGAAAGATTGGGCTACAGTTGGACTAAAGAATGTCTTTAGAGCCAATTGGTTAATGTAATTTGAATTTGCATTTGTAATAGTTACTGTTAGAATCTTAACTATTTTATTTTTTTCTTGACTTTGGTACCGGTCTACTCATGAGGCGTGGAGCTTAAGAGTTTATTTAGCTAGACCGACTTTTATTAGTTGTTTTAGTTAAATAAATCGGGTGGTATTCGTTTATTTGCGAGTCTCCAATTTGGTTTCTAGACATCTCTCTTTTTTCAATTAGATTAGTGTAGCTTTTTTATTTATCATTTTATAATATGCTTTGATTTTTGCCATGCTTAGTGTAGATTTATTTTTAAATGCTATGTTTAAATTCATTATGAGTAGTGAGTAGATTTAGTAGTGCTTGTTAAGTGATTAGTGATTTGGAATTTAGGTGCGGGTTTAAAAAGATTTAAAAAATATTTAGTCATAAGTATTGTCAAAAAATATTTAGTCATAAGTTTTGTCTTTTCGATTTATATTTCCTCATTTATTTTTAAGCATTTCATTTTACTTGTAATTTTAATTTGTTAAACCTAAGCCCGCACTTAATGATCATTTCACGTCACTTAGCAAACATTTTAGTAATTTATATTTTTAGATCATTTTTAGTATAATCTTGTAGTTTTAAATCCTAGAATTAATATTAGTTTAAAAATATTTTAAAACCAAAAGTTTAGCTTTTCTTTTATATGCTTTCCTTTTTAGTAGATTTAGAAAACCAAACCAAAAACTTTTATGACAATCAAGCTCGAATTAAAACTTGAACGTAGATTTCCATTCACCTCTCGTCGAATAAACGACCCGAAATGTTTTTGAGATATCACTTTAGATAAAAGTGAATTTCTAGAACCCGATGGTAATACTATACTATACTATAATTGTTTCTATCCTTATTATTACGTATCTATAAATATATTATATATATTTTCTACGTATTGATTTGGATGGATCAGACATATAACAGCATGCCGGGGAGAGGTGTAGCGATTTCTATGGGATTGTTCGTGTTCGAGCCTTGAAGATCCTTTCTTCGGAAAGTTTATTTTCGTACTAATTAAATATAAAAAATCCAAAAATATTTTTCTTCTTATTTTATTTTTTATTTTTCCTTTTCCTTTATAAAAAACCCAAAAATATTTTCCTTTTATCTTAAAAAAAAATCCAAAAATATTTTTCTTCCTTTCCTATTTTCCTTATGTATTATTTGACAAATCTAAAAAATAATCTTCTCGATCCACTTACACTCGTTTAATGCTTATTCTCTTCCCTCTTATTCGTTGATTCTTCGACATGTCTTCATTTTCTCAACCTTGCTACGAGGTGTGGCGTGAAAGAGCATTTGGTCGGTCATTTTGTCCACGAAGAACCGAATTCTTTTCGATAATTCTCAATATTTTTCTGACTACTCTCAACAACCTCGGTACGAGACGAATATTTGTGAGTTATGTGGAAACGATGCTCATTTTGGTTACGATTGTCCAACAAAAGTCGTTTTTGAAATATTATAATCCGAACACCTTGTTTCATCAAAACTTCGATAAGAATTTTCCACAACTTCACCTAGATTTTTCACAAAAATACTTCTTGTATATTTTTGACAACTGCGGCGTGGGTCCTCAAGGAGCAAATCAATTTCAGTGTTCAACCAATGAGAACCAAGATTTATCAAATGAAATTCTTAACCATCCGGTTTTTAGAACATATCAAGCCTCGCATTTCCCTAGTCAATTTATCCTTCTCAAGAGACAATAAAGAAATTTGCAACTCAAAAAGACTTAATGGAAAGCTATACGAAGCCTTTTAAAGGGAGTAAGATCATATACCGCTTTATCCCGAATGAGAAGCTGCATGCTATTATTGCCTGTAGCCCTAGGGAGAAGATTTCTTAAAGAATTATAAGCAAACTATGGAAACAAGACAGAAATCAACCTGAAAGTATACAAGAATCTGCTTCTAAAGCACTATTTATAAACGATTTCGTCAAAATTTCTTCAGCAAGAAAATTAAACAAAAGAGAATGCACACAATGAACCGACAAGCTCTCAAAGTTCTATTCCATATTGAGGAATTCTTCTATGATATGCGACAGAATGAAGAAGTCGAAAGCACCAGTAACCTTTTGAGAAATACCGTTGCACACTTCTTAAGGAAGTTTTAAGTCGTAATACCTCTATTTGGAGTATACACCAAAGGTATTATATTAGTATTTCTATGGTCAAAGTATAAGGGAAAAATTACAGGATGCTTTGATGCGACACAGCAAATATCAGAACGAACAGGACGTATTCCCAGAGATCGCACAACATTGATGAGCTAATACTCCTAAATGACTGTGCAAAAATACTCAGTGAAGAGTATTTGAACTGAACAGAATTATATTTAATTGTCCAAGGAATGAATCGTCTCCGGCCTTTTCTACTTCGATACAAAGACGATGATGAGTATATATCTTTGTTATACTGGTCGAAAATAAGGCGCGCCTAAAGCCATACACGTCACGTATTGCCCGATGACCACAATCCGGACCCGATAACTTTACTAATAAGGAGGGACGAGCATTCCTTGACACTATTTCTGATGTGAAGCACATCCTTTTGCCCAATATCCGCAAGTGAGATTCGAGGGATATTTCCGACGATACGATTAGATGAGCCTGTATGTGATGATATATTCTACCTTTCTGAATGCTTTGAACGATAATTTAATGAATTTTTATTTTATCCAATTCCAACAATGATGATACTTTGAGTGATGACGATGATTTTGAGGATGTCGAGTACGTTAGCTTAGAGGAGGTGAATGATGATCATGATGAGAAAGAGTTTGACTTAGAAGATATTCTTCAAATCCAAGACGTTATTCTTCGAGAGAAATTATTAAACGTACATCGTCTTATTACTAATATCGAATCTTTAAACAATAACCCTACTCTTGATTTTGTGTTCAAGTCTCCTTCTCCATTTCCTATCCCCGTCGCGGATAGTGATTCGTTCTTAGAGGAGTCCGCGATCTACTTCTCTTTCTCACTCCATGTTGATAAAAATAGTCTTTACTAACCCTCCATTTGAGCATCATATATAGCACGATCAATCAAGTAACGTTTGTAAGCCACAAAGTAACGGAAGAGACATGAAGACAAAGTGCGACGCGCAGTACTACATACTCATGCTAAACCATCTCATTCGACCGAGTATGATTCAATTCTTTTGAGAACATTTGAGCCCGATCAGGAGGAGGGTTGATTAGCCTTGATAAATTCAAATAACATTCTTTGAGTCTTCTGCAGTTTGATCATTTCATTCTCAATCCGTCATTCTCGAACCTCTACTCGCCGGCAACACACCCCATATGTTAAGAATTTTGCTTATATTTTGAGCCCAGGATGACTCCCGTATTGATAATTTAATAAGCTAAATAATGACCGTAATAAAGAAGGAATTGATGACCATTGATTTTTTCCGAAGGATGCACAGATTAGCTTCACAATTTGTTATACTGTGGACTTATTTATCCTACCTTTCTCACCTACCCCGTAGGTTCTCTTCTCAATTATCTCTAGCTCCACCGGGAGTGAAGATACGACATCTTTGACCCCGCGGCAACGTCTCCACTAAGAGCCGGGTGCATCCCCCTTCATCGAGAGATTAAACTATTTCATGTGGCTTTAAACTGTTTGATCCAAAAACATTAAATGAAAGCAACTCGATTTGCGCGAGAGCAGACAATCATCTTTCCCAGTTTGCTTCCCCATGGACAACTTAATTCGGGGTCGAGTCAAGCTCGTGACTCGGTTAACAAAAACAAGCATTTCTATCTTCTTATCTATTTCTAACAACTAAAGAGAAGAGGGGCATGCCTTTCCTTTTCCTCCGTGTTTCGTGTTAGTTGGTTTGTTGTTGTGTTTGTCCAGGATATATCACGCTGGAAATTTTAAAGACTCTTCCGTGACTTCTTGGTTTTGGCCATTTATTCGAGCTTCATAGACTCAGCTATCATTTAGGGAATTCCATATCCTATATCTAATCGATTACCCCATTAATCATATTATATGATTATGCTTTGAAATTAGTATGGGGGAGACAGGTCTCACATTAGAGGACAAGTGTAGCTTTAGTATAGGGGAGGGGGATCTATCGATTGATTATACCTAAGCCGTTGTCTCACAAGAACGTAACGCTGGTTATTCCACCAAAAAATAGTGATTTTAAATAAAAATAGCAAAAATTTTAAAATTTTATGTCCAAAAAAAAAAAAAAAAAAAAAAAAACGAGTTGGGGGAAAAATGTTGTAAAAAAATAATGTAATAAGTGTTTTGGCATAAATAAAGGTGAGAACGAGAAATAAATTTTGACTCGATCGTTTTAAAAAAAAAAAAAAACCTTAGCTTTTTCCTTTACAACACTTCACGATGATAAGTTTTATTTGTGCTATTCTTCAAAGTAGATTTTTAAATCAAGCTAGACTAGACTTGATTTGTTATTAACCGTAAATGAAGAAACTTGTGCAATTCCTCAATAGTAGATCTTTTTTAAATAATGCCAAGTTGGAATATTAGCTATGGCAAAGCATAATAAAAGCATTCGCTGAATCTATTAATTAGAGATTTTAAAATATGCGAGACGAGAAAATGATATTGTTATTTACATAAAGTCATAAAGACATTAAACGTATAATAGTTGGTTTTCTTTCAAGCTCAAAAGTGTTATTTAATGACTTTTCTCTCTCCATTAGCTTGTTTCACCTTTATATATAATTAGTTTAAGTAACTAGAGTTGTTGCGGTTTTTTTGGGTTAAATAATTAGTTAATAGAAGTTTTCTTTGTTCCTTTGTGTATTTAAATACATGAGTACTACATCAACGAATAACTTAATTTGGGCATACTATATGTATCACATTAATAATATTTTGCTTATTCCTTAAAGAGCCTTAGGGTATATGGGATAAGTAAATTTAATCAATGAAATTATAGCCTTGATTCACTTCCTTTAAAGAGCCTTTAGAGTGTATATTGGTAATTGGATATTGTTGCTTAAATTTTTCGCTTTAGATCGTTTCCTTTAAACGATTCCTTAGGGTATATGGAAATGATTGAAGTTGTCTGTTTGTACGCTTAAAGACTTAGTGTATATGGAGGCAAAATAAGTATTGGTCTTTGTGTCTATAAAAGAGCCTTAGGGCAAAAAGAGACATGAATGGGTACCATTGCTGAATAACCTGAAATAAGCCAAATTTTTGGTCGGGCCTACGATGTGGACTTAATCTTGATGACATTTGATCTTTTGAAAGAGGGCTAGGAGCTAATTATTGTGATTTATAATCGTCCCACTATATTTTGATTAATAAGTATCGAAATAAAGTCTTAAAGAGCCCATCGGTATATGACTTAAATAAAATTCGTTGAGATACAAAATTAGAAATAAGAGAGGAACAAAGTAATGTACACAATTAGTATCTATGAGAAGTGTTAGTACATGACTTGTATTTGGACAATGATTGTTTTTTAAGCTTAGATGGAAAAGTGAAAGTTTTGGGAACTATGAATATTTTTTGCTTGTTCCATGATCCTAATTATATAACGAAAAGAAAAAAATAAAATAATAAATAAAAATGTAATTGAAGTGTGGAAATAATGGAAAGTTAGAAAAAGCATAAAAAATAATAGAAAAAAATAGTTGAAAACTGACAAAACGGGCGTTTCCTTACTTTGATCCAAATTTCCTTTAGATGAGCACTGAATTTGCTACCTTTCAAAGAGATTAGTTTGAGGGGATTGTATTTTTAGTTTAAGCGCAATATTTATTACATTGCGTGAGGACACGCCAAATACTTAAGTATGGGGTATGTTGGTATTCACTAATTTTATACATATATTTTTTTCCTTGAAAACGACCCCAATAGGACCAAAAACATAATTAAAATGGCAAATATATGTGTTTTTATGTTTGTGTATGTGCATGTACGGATATCAAGAAAAGATAAAATAAAGACAAAACCGGACAAAGCTGATACGAGAATTGAAAAGAGCGGCAGATAAATCGAGTGCCAAGGTGCCCACGAGATTTTAATGGGCCAGCCCGTAACCCACTTAAACGGGCGGACCCAGGCCCCAATACTTATGATAAGCAGCCCAACACCTACAAGTTCCATTTAATTTGGGAGCTGCGTCCCATACACTGGCCCATGACAAAGCCCAAATGGAAGTGCTTATACTTATTGGAAAGCTAAATTTGCAATGTGAATATAAAAACAGAAGGCAACGGAGTGACTTGCTGCCACTTTCCTGAAATTAAAATCAAATCAGGCGAGTGCGTATCATACACACTTACGCTCACCCCACTATCTCATACTCTTTGTTCATTAAAAAGACTATGAATCGTGGCAAAACAATGTGTAAAAACTCAAAAACTCTCAATTCCAATTATGCAAAAGTGATCCAACAGTCACAATACAGAATGCGCTTGATTAAAGAGACCCCACGAAAGGACAAGTCGCTACCAACCAATTGTGAATCTAAATCCGAGCCCCCTTTCATTTTCCTTATCTCTGATATTGTGGCAAGTTTATAAAGAAAGGATTGGGAACTAATCTTGACTTATCCTACCTCACTTCCACCATTATAAATTCATACACGCCCTCCCCTCGACTTTTATTTGGCAGTTTTTTCCTTTATTTTTTCTTAGTTTAGTTTAGGAATTTTTGAGCTTATTTCATAAATGTAGTTGCTTATTTCCATTTTTCTGCTTATTGTACTCAACTCTTGTCTCAAGCTTTTTAATATAATGTAATAAATTTGGATCTCGTTTCACTCCTTTGTTAGCTTAATCTTTCGTTGAATAATTTGAGTTTAGTTGAGCTAAAAAATGACTCTTAAAAAGCTCTGAGTTTCATTCAAGATTCAACTTTTAAAAATAGATTTTTTTAAACCCTATTCGATAATAAAATGTAATAAGCTTGAAAAAAGCTTATGTTTAGTGCTTTATTTCTTTTTAACTTTGGGTTACTTAGAATTAACATTTTTAAGCTTAAAGATCTCTCGTTCATGCTTATGTGGCTTTTATTTTGTATTCATCTATTTGAGAATTAAATTTTAAACTTAATCCAAGTCGAGTGGATTGTAATTATTAGGTTAGCTCATTAGCTTTAGTTAAGTATAGTCAGGTTCTTGTGATCATTAGCTTATTATGAAAAAATTTATTTGACTTGTTTTTAGTTTATAAGTTTTGATCTCTATTGGTTAATAATCGATTTTGCTCATTAAGTATCCGTAGGCCGAATAGTTTTAACTAAAGAGTTTAAATCGTTGCTTTTCTCGTAGAGTTTCAATAAATTTTTGTTTATTGAGTTCGTATTTTAACATAATTAAAGTTTGAAGGATTAGTTTAAAACATGTGAAAAATAGTTCTAACTTACTCGAACACATATCTGTAATCTTTTCACTAATTGGGCATCGATAAGGTATAACCAGGGCCCATTGGTTTTTAGGTTTTCGTTTGTAAGTAATTTTATAATGAGGCCACGACATTTGGATTTTTGAATTTATATTGGGCCGATGGGGAATACTGAGTATGTTAAGATTAGGGCTACATTTTAGACTGGAGAATGATCTTTAGAGCCAATTGGTTAATGTTATATTTGAATTTGCATCTGTAATAGTTACTATGAGATCTTAACTTTTTTAATTTTTTTCTTGACTTTTTGTACCGGACTTAACTCATGAGGCTCAGGAGCTAAAATGAGTTTATTAAGCTATGAGCCGAACTTTATTAAGTTGTTTTTGTTAAATAAATCGGGCGGTAATCGTTTATTTGTCGGGTCTCCAATTCGGCTTCCATTTTCTCTCCTTTTTCAATTAATTAGATGTAGTTTTTTATTTTTATCATTTATAATATGCCTGATTTTTGCCATGCCTAGTGTAGATATTATTTTTAAATGCTATGTTTAAATTCATTATGAGAGTGAGTAGATTTATGTAAGTGCTAGTTAGGGATTAGTGATTGAAATTTATGATGCTGATTTAAAAAGATTTAAAAAATATTTAGTCATTAGTATTGTCTTTACATTCCGTTATTTATTTTTAATGCAATTTAATTTCTTGTTATTTTTAAGCATTTTATTTTACTTGTCATTTAATTTCTTGATCCTAAGCCCGCACTTAATGAACATTTTACGTCACTTAGCAAACATATTAGTCATTTATATTTTATAGATCATGTTATTAGTAAATCTTGAGTTTTTAAATATTTAGTGTTAATTTTTAGTATAAAAAATAAGTTTTAAAACCAAGAAGTTAGCTTCCCTTTTATATGCTTTTTCCTTTTAGTAGACTTAGAAAACCAAATCAAAAACTTTTATGCTATTCAAGCTCGATTTACAACTTGAACGTAGATTTCCATTCACCTCTCGTCGAGGAAACGACCCGGAAGGTTTTTGAGATTTCACTATTTTGTTAAAGTGAATTTCTTGAACCCAGACGTAATACTATATATACTATTAATGCCAAACTCCTTATTATTACGAAGATTAATATATTAAATATATTTTTTGATGTATTGCTTTGGAAACGGATCCAGGTGCCAAATATCCACATCTATTTTTCAAGCTCACTTCGAAAGTCCACTAAATCTCAGGACGAGATTATCTTTAAGGTGGGGGACTATAACACTCAGTATTTTCAATCAATTAATTCCCTCTATTAAAATTAGTATGCAATGTAACATCCTATATAATACCACCTTTTATAGGGAAATTTTTGCTTTATTCTATTATGTAACGTAGTTTACATAACTAAAGTAAACGAGCTCATGCAACAACCAATGCCAACTATATCTAGTTTAATACTTCAAGGTAAACACCTAAATATGCAAGTATCTATGTCCTAATATCATTTTTACCAAATACATTATCTATTTAACGTGCCATTTACAACGTTATTTCAAAACATGCATTATACAGTAAACGTTTATATCAAAACCCTAATTATATGTAATGTTTACAATAGTAAAATAAATGTAACAAACGTCCAAGAAAGTGAACAAGTAATTAATGCATAAAATTTGAAATAGATTTTTCCTCTAAGTTAATGTACAACTCATTTAAGCTCAATGTACAAATCCATGAAGCACGAATTCAAACTAACTCATTTTCCCTCCAAATTCATTCTAATTTCTTACCACCACTTTAGCACAAGGTACAATACTCAATGCACAACTTCTAAACCCTAATCTAAAACCCTAAACCCTAAACTAGTTCTAAACCCTAATTCGAAAACACTTAACTTAAACCTAATCCTAACACTAACCTTAATCTTAAACCCTAATCCTAACACTAAACTTTAATCCTAAACCCTAAACTATCCTTAATCCTAACCCTAATCCACGTCTTAAATACTAAAACCCTTACCCGAAACAAAACCAAACTCGACACCTCTTTTCTTTCATTTTTAACCCATTTACAACTAAGCTAGCTCCTTAACACCACCATGACCTAACCACCATGTCATCTAGCAGCTATACAACCACCTCCATCACCTCCTTGTAAGCTACTACCACCACTTGCACTCCAAACACCCCAGCTCTCATATCAAAAATCAAAACAACAAACAACACAAAAAAAACCCCTTTTGTAAACTAAAACCCCTCCACAACGCACCTCCTCCACCACACAAGCTACACTCCTAGACCTTCCTAATCACCTTATAGCCTTCCTTAGTTACTACCTACAAGCCCTTGGCCACTACTCTAAGTATTCTTATGCACTAAGGGTGTTTTGAGACCTATAAAAGCCGAAACACACACACTCTTTCAAAACACACCAGACCAAGGAAGATCAAAGAAGGAAGAACTCAGCTAATTTGAAGCCAAGAATCAAGAGAAGGAATCCCTTTGAATCTTTCTACATACGAACAAAACCCCTTATTCGACCCATTTTAAGCTCAAGTTAAGCTTTATCTTTTTCAATAAGCTTCATTTTATGTTTTGAAACTTATAATAAGCTTCTAGATCATAATATAAACTCTTGTCGTAAGCTCATGAATCGTAACCCTATTCGTTTTTGTTTTCCTAAACCAGAATAACGCCCCATTTTAATGTTTTTAAGGCTCAAACGCCTTCCATAATCTATAAGCACGTAAACTCTACTTATTATTAGCTAATCTAATATGCCCACAAGCTACAAAAACTCTTTTGGATAGTTCAAAAATATCATTATATGGTTTTTGGACTTGTTTGCAAATAAATCCCATGTAAGGGATATATTATTGTAAATATTTTGAAATTATAACTAGAGGGGATGAAAATGTCATATTCTTAAACTTAAAACCCCAAGGGGCTGTTTTGCTAAATTTTCAAAGTTAAGGGATTAAATTATATAAGGTTATATATTAAAAGGATTAAACTTGTAAAATTTTATAAATCAAGGGTATATATTGTCATTTTTGCATTCTTAAAAATATAAATATAATATTTTTATATTAATTATAAAAATATATATAAATATTATAAGACTTGATTTTATTAAAACCCGACAACATTTATCGGTATTAATCATTATCGAGACGCATTATAAAATAATTACGTATAAATACTAATTTAGGTCATCGACTAGCGATTTGAAGAAATCTTAAAAAGCTTATCGTATCATGTTACTAGGGAATTTTAATGTGAGGGTTTTCATTTGAGTATAGCGTTTATGACGAGTTTGCTGGATTTACGATTTAAAGTGTCATGGCTCCTCAAACGTTTACTGCATGACCTCTGAATTATGATAGCCCGAACAGTGATACAATATTAATAATTCAAAAGTAGTATGTATGATTAAAGCTTTGAAATATAAGCAATCAAACTAAGACTTGACATATTACCCCAGGTTGCGTGGCGAGGCCGTTACTTTCACTTGATATACTTTTGCCATCAATCAAATTTCCATGTTAAGGTGAGTTCATAGCCTCGCATTTTAAATCTTTGAAATATTTATAAACGCCACGTGGGGGACACATGCTATAGAAAACCATGAAATACAATGTTTTTCCAACTATATGCTATCCTGATGCATTATTGCTTAAGTCCCTACTTTTTCCATTAAGACCCCACTATCATGAACCGTTAATTACTCTTCGGAGTAAGCGCGAATGCTGTGAATAGATCTATTTGGGACTGAACCCCCTCATTGTATAACCTGTACTTTTGTAACCAAACTAACCTTCATTAGAATAAACTATGGCTGGTGTTTAGCAAGGGCACCCGTTGGGGCAACTACTTGTGATTATTGATTATATCAAGGCTTTGGTGTCATAAACTTAGGGCAATAATACTGTTTTCTATGATATTGTATCTACATACAAATTAATGTACTATTATGGGTGTGTAGACAATGTACACCCACTGTGGATGAAGACTTGTATTCAAACTAGTTTATCATAACCTATAATTTTACTCAATCCATTGTGTTTATCTTTAGCATGTGTTATCTAAGGTAATTGAGCAACCTATGGCACGGAGTGACACGGACTTAAAGATGGCTAAACTGTTATCATTCAAACTTTATGTTTCTAGATTTTGGGACCTCTTTTTGTAAAACTCTGATGAATAATGAAATGATAAACTAAAATTTTGCAAAAACCGCTTCTTTATGATGAGTCATTTTCTATGATTATGACTGTTGTACTATGAAGTAATACCCCAGATTAGCTTCCACTTCTATATTTGTCAAAATAGGGGTGTTATACAAAAGTCTTGGCATGGTGTTTTCCCCGGCGACATGTCGTCGGGGAAGACTTTGACCACATTTGACCGTTTTTAACTAACGTGATTAGTGGTAATGACGGTGGGTGATGACGTGTTATATTGTTTCCCCGATGATATGTCCTCGGGGAAACATTTGACCAAAACATTGACCTTGTTTAGTGTAATTACCCGTGACTGTATCACGGTATTGTTAAACCATATAGTTATGCCAAGATAAAATAACCAAAATAACTGATATATCGTCAAACCGAACAGTGTTAAACTATAAAACCACTTGTCATTTCCAAACTTTCCAGGTGGTTCGGAAGCTTTCAAAACTGCTATTAAGTTTTGTTACGCTGTCAAATTCGAGCTAAATTCGTATAATGTTGCTGCACTACGTACGTTGCGCGGACTTAAACAAACAAAGAAGTAAAACATATGAATTACATTACAAATCGATAAACGTTCAAACATTAAAGCATACCAATTACCTTACAAATCAATAAAAGTTTAAACACTAAACTATATGAATTACATTGCAAATCAATACAAATCTAAACATTGAAACATATGAATTACATTTGAAATGCTAAGTTGATATGGCTAAATGACAAACTACTCCAACTCAAATTTTCCCATGTCATTGTAAAGCTTGAGAAGTAGTGTAGTTGAATCAAGTGTGTGGTTTAGATGCATATACATTTCTAATGTTTCCTCGAGTACCTTTATCTTTCCAATCAAGAGCTTATAGTTTGAGCACTCTGCATTTCTAGAAGGTCCCATAGAATCACTTGGAGGTGTTGAAGGCTCTGGAGAATAACTTGGAGTCGTTGAAGCTTCAAGAGCAAAGAAATTTACATAAAAAAATTTACATCTAAAATCGTTTTACCGAGGCTGTTAAAGAGCAAAGAAAATAATTTTTAACAACTAACCAAATTATTTATATATTACACAAATAAAAAAAACATGTAATTATTCACCTTTGATAAATGACATGCATAGTATAGTTAACCACGGGTGTGAGGTTGATGCGTTTCTCGTAAACCTACATTTCCTTCTCCACAACGACACGCAAAAGCTTCATGTGGCACCATCTTCATAATAACAGTGTGTGTGTGTGTGTGTGCGCGCGTGTGTGTTGGTGGTTAAGTTGTGATGATAAGAGTGTGTGTTATGTGTTGGTGCTTGTTAGGATATAAGTGTGTGATGTGTTGGTGGTTGTAAGAGTGTGTAATGTGTTGCTTATTGTGAGGATACGATCTACTTTTATGATAAGGGTGTGTGATGTTTCCCCGAGGACATGTCCTTCGGAAACACTTTGTCGTTTTGACCAAAAGCTTGACCAAAATTATAACACCTCGTATTTTAGGTCATTGTATGACATTATGTAATTCATAATTTATTTTTAGGGTTTTACGCGTTTA
>BQNB010004142.1:5462-36231 GCA_026074375.1 Tanacetum coccineum | reverse complement strand
AGGGACTTAGGCAATAATGCATCAGGATAGCATAGAGTTGGAAAAACACTTGTATTCATGGTTTATAGCATGTATCCCCCACGTGGGTTTATGAAATATTTCAAAGATTTAAAATGCGAGGCTATTAACTCACCTTAACATGGAAATCTAATTGATGGCAAAAGTATATCAAATGAAAGTAACGGCCTCGTCACACAACCTGGGGTAATATGTCAAGTCTTAGTTTGGTTGTTTATATTTCAAAGCTTTAATCATACATATTACTTTCGAATTATTAATATTGTATCACTGTTCGGGCTATCATAATTCAGATGTCATGCAGTAAACGTTTGAGGAGCCAGGACACTTTAAATCGTAAATCCAGCAAACTCGTCAAAACGTATACTCAAATGAAACCCCTCACATAAAATTCCCTAGTAACGTGATACGATAAGCTTTTAAGTTTCTTCAAAAGCTAGTCGATGATAAATTACGTTAATTATATAACGTAATTATTTTATAATGCGTCGATCAATGATTAATAACGATAAATGTGTCAGGTTTTAATAAAATCAAGTCTTATAATATTTATATATATTTTTATAATTAATATAAAAATATTATATTTATATTTTTAAGAATGCAAAAATGACAATATATAGCCTTGATTTATAAAATTTTACAAGTTTAAACCTTTTAATATATAACCTTATATAATTTAATCTCTTAACTTTGAAAATTAGCAAAACAGCCCCTTGGGGTTTAAAGTTTAAGAATATGACATTTTCATCCCCTCTAGTTATAATTTCAAAATATTTACAATATATATCCCTTGCATGGGATTTATTTGCAAAACAAGTCCAAAAACCATAATAATGATATTTTTGAAATCCAAAAGAGTTTTGTAGCTTGTGGCATATTAGATTAAGCTAAAATAAGTAGAGTTTACGAGCTTATAGCTTATGGAAAGGGCGTATGAGCTTAAAAACATAAAATGGGTGCGTATGGTTTAGGAAAACCAAAACCGAATAGGTTTACGATTCAAGAGCTTAGACAAGAGTTTATATATGATCTTAAGAAGCTTATTAAAGTTTCAAAACATAAAATGAGCTTATTGAACAAGATATAAGCTAACTTGAGCTTAAAATGGGTCGAATAAGGGGTTTTTGGTTCGTATGCCTAGAAACGACTTCAAGGGATTCCTTCTCTTGATTCTTGGCTTCAAATTAGCTGAGTTCTTCCTTCTTTGATCTTCCTTGGTCTGGTGTGTTTTGAAAGAGTGTGTGTGTTTCGGCTTTTATAGGTCTCAAAACACCCTTAGTGCATAAGAATACTTAGAGTAGTGGCCAAGGGCTTGTAGGTAGTAACTAAGGAAGGCTATAGGGTGATTAGGAAGGTCTAGGAGTGTAGCTTTGAGTGGTGGAAGGATGTGGAGGGGTTTAGTTTACAAAAGGGTGACGAGTGGGGTGTTTGGAGTGCAAATGGTGGTAGTAGCTTACAAGGAGGTGATGGAGGTGGTTGTATAGCTGCTAGATGACATGATGGTGAGGTCATGGTGGTGTTAAGGAGCTAGCTTAGTTGTAAATGGGTTAAAAATGAAAGAAAAGAGGTGTCGAGTTGGTTTTTGTTTCGGGTTAGGGTTTTAGTATTTAAGAGGTGGATTAGTGTTAGGATTAAAGATAGTTTAGGGTTTAGGATTAAGGTTTAGTGTTAGGATTAGGGTTTAGGATTAAGGTTAGTGTTAGGATTAGGTTTAAGTTAAGTGTTTTCGAATTAGGGTTTAGAACTAGTTTAGGGTTTCGTTTAGGGATTAGGGTTTTAGATTAGGGTTTAGAAGTTGTGCATTGAGTATTGTATCTTGTGCTAAAGTGGTGGTAATAAATTAGAATGAATTTGGAGGGAAAATGAGTTAGTTTGAATTCGTGCTTCATGGATTTGTACATTGAGCTTAAATGAGTTGTACATTAACTTAGAGGAAAAATCTATTTCAAATTTTATGCATTAATTACTTGTACACTTTCTTGGAAGTTTGTACATTTATTTTATATGTAAACATTACATATAATTAGGGTTTTGATATAAACGTTTAACGTATAATGCTTGTTTTGAAATAACGTTGTAAATGGCACGTTAAATAGATAATGTATTTGGTGAAAATGATATTAGGACATAGACTTGACATATTAGGATGTTTACATGATATAAACATAGATATAGATGGCATTGGTTGTTGCATGAGCTCGTTTACTTTAGTTATGTAAACTACGTTACATAATAGAATAAAGCAAAAATTTCCCTATAAAAAGGTGGTATATATAGATGTTACATTGCATCTAATTTAATAGAGGGATATTACATTGATGAAAATACTGAGTTGTTATAGTCCCCCAACCTTAAAGAAATCTCGTCCTGAGATTTAGTTGGACTTCGAAGTGATGTTGAAAAATAGATGTGGATATTTGGCACTGATCCCGTCCAAATCAATACATAAAAATATATATAATATATTAATACGTAATAATAAGGATAGGCCAATAATAGTATAGTATAGTCTAGATAATTCAACAAATTACATTATGATTCTATTGGATGGTTGGACAAGTGGACTACTAGTGTATAAATCACCATTAAGCGGTAAGTGGGTAAAGTCTCTATGAGTTATGGTTTAACAAGATCACCATTGCTTTAATCCCTAAGATAGATTATAATCAGAAAATAAGGATGCTTTATGCGGATGCTTTAATTGTGACATAATTAATGTATCTAGGTCTTAGGATGATGTAACGCCTAAGTCTTAAGAATGATATACCGCCTCGAGAGAAGAAATCATTGCACTGAATAAACAAACCAACTTTCTAATCGGATTAATAATAGTTAATATTATTTTCTTATATTTGGCTTAACCGCTCTTTTATTTTTTGTTTATTTGCTTACGTGGGTTAAAGTACCTTGAATTGATTGTAGTCACCAACCAAACCATGCCAGTCTCTCAGGCTGAAAACCCTCCTTTTCCCATTAGAATTAGGATTAGAACTGACATAGGTTTAGAATAGGATAGAATTAACATAGATTAGATAACCAAGATATTAATTAAATTGATAGATTTAACCTCGCTTTAAGTGTTCAACACCCTACTTACCACAAAACTAATAACCGGGGAAATCGGGTGCACTGCCCGTTAAAGTGTTGTTTTTGGTTTAGTCGGCAAAATATAAATTTAAAACTTGAATCAATAAAATATATACCACACAACAATACATCAGCAGTTCATTTTAGCTTTAGGATTATATACTGAGGAGGAAATGAACAACAACCTTTTTGAACTATTTCGCGATGCCTGTTTTAGGAACCGACCTAACAACTACAACCCCACTGAGTATTGCATCAAAATCACAATGATTAGCCGCTGGTTTTACGCGAATGAGGACTTGTTCGAGCATGCATGGTCTATTCCGTCGTTACGTCATGTATGCATGTCTTAGCTGCCTCGTTGGTTTACGACTTTTGGTGAAAGTTAGAAGGTTCCTACCCTATATCATTCTTCATCCTAACCGTTGGTTAAATTCGAATAGGGATGTGATCGAACACACATGTCTATTCCGTCGTTACGGCCATGTATGTGTGCTTCAGCTGCCTTGTTGGAGTAGTACTTCTGGTAAAAGATTGTAGAATGATCAACAGTAAGCCTTTCCATACAAAACCCCATTTTTTACCTTTTTAAAAATTGTTTACTCCTTGGCTTAGCGGTGGAGATGTGTATCCTTGCCAAGCATTGTATGTTAGAAATACTAGTCACGACCAAGCAATTGAGGGCAATATTTGTTATATGTTTTCCCATCGATTTGTTGAGGATTTGAGTGTTTTCTTTTCCTATTTCGGAGGTGTTTGGTTGTGTCTTGTAATGGATCAATTAATGCTTTAAAAAGAAAATCCTTAGGGATAATTTTTATAAACTTATAAAGGCTACTTGAGGACAAGTTGGATTCAAGTGGGGGGGATATTTGATGAATCCAAATAATGTCTATTTTAATAGCCATCATTTATCCCATGTATTATCCCATATTGTATTGTTATTAAAGAATTGTTTATTTAATCAATTTTTTATTTGAGGAATTTGCAGTAATTATGGAGTCTTGTGTTGAATATTTGCCAAAGGCGCGCTTTCTTGGAGCTTATATGTAAGTTATTTTGAAGTTTACTATTCTAAGACAAATTACGCCGTATCCTTCAAGGAAGTACGGCATAAAAAATCCAACTTTGCCTGCACTCATCAAAGACCACAAAGGAATAAAGCTCAATACGCCGTATCCAGAAGACCAATACACCGTATTGGAAATATGAATAAATATAATATTTTGGAAGATATCAAGCGTGATCCCTACTCCAAGATTACCCCCCTATAGCGTTATTAAATACCTTAGGATACGTCCGTATCGTACGACTTCCAGACCTCTGATAAATAGACTAACTCAATAACGAGTTTTAGGTGTGCTAAATCATATTCTCAATACCTAAACCATAAAAGTCGATTTTCAGAGGAGAAAAAGAGCAGAAGATGTCGAGCAACGTTATCAATTCCATAGGAGACAACGTGTAATTCCATATATTTTAGTAATCGTTCAGTTTTTGGTATCATTCATTAACTCGGTTAGTTTACCTTGGCTAAATAAATGCTTTTGTATTTATTATGACGTTTTAAGGCACCTTCGGGTATTCGCATATTATGAAGATTTTTGATTGTTTTGGTTTTTTTTATCTCGATTTCTTATTTATGTTGAATGATTGTTTAGGTTTTTCATTTTATACTTATTTACGCACTTTTGTATGCGACCTATCATTCAACTGGATCTAGTGATAGGACCAAGTAAATCTAGAGTCTGGGATAGCTCTCCATATAGTAATTTATACATCTAGTATAACACCCCCATTTTTTTACATATAGCAACGAAAACTAATCTGGGTATTTACTTCATAGTTTCAAGTCATAATCATAGGAAAGAAACACTCGTATAGAAGTCGTTTTGGGAAAATTTTAGTTAGCATCATTTTATTCATCAGAGTTTTTTAACAAAAGAGAGATCCCAAAAATCTGAAACTAAAGTTTCTGTTTGATAACAGTTTAACCCATCTTCAAGTTTGTGCCACTTCGTGCCATAAGTTGCTCAATTACCTGAGATAAACATGCTAAAAAGATCAACACAATGGTTGAGTGAAATTCATAGGTTTATGATAAACAGTTTGAATATAAGTCATCATAACAGTGGGTTACGTTGTTATACACCCATATTAGTAATATTGCAATGTAGGTACAAATTATTATAGTAAAAAATCTTTATTGACATAAGCTCATGACACCGAAGCCTTGAGATAATTCAATATTCACATGTAGTAGCCCCATACGGGTGCCTTTGCCAAACACCGCATGTTTATTCAAATAAAGTACCGTTTGGTTACCCAAAAGTACAGTTATTCCACCGGGAGTTCAGTCCAAAATAGATATTTCACCAATCACTTCGCGCTTACTCCCAAAGAGTAAATTTTCGGTTTATGATAGTGGGGTCATAATGCCAAAGGTAGGGACTTTAGGAAATAATGCATCTGGATAGCATTACAGTTATAAAAAATCTTGTATTCTGGTTATAGATGTATCCCTCGCGGGTTTATGAATTATTTCAAGATTTAAATGCGGAGGAGGGAGGAGGTGGGAGGAGGGGGGGGGGGGGGGGGCGGGTGGGCCTATGATCTCACACTTAACAGGGAAATCCGATGATGGCAAAAGTATATCAATGAAAGTAACGGCCTCGTCAGCAACCTGGGGTAATATGTCTAGGTCTTAGTTTTGATGTTTTGCTTCAAAATCTTCATAAAGTTTAATCATCATATTACTGTGAATTAGTAATTTAGGGTATTATTGTATCATCTGTTCGGCTATCATATTTCAGAGGTCATGCAGTAAAGTTTGTGAAGTCAGGGGTCTACTTTAATATCGTAATCCAGCAAACTCATCAAACGCTATACCCAAATGAAACCCCTCACAAGAAATTCCCTAGTAACGTGATACGATAAGATTTTAAGTTTTTTTCCAAAAGCTAGTAACGTAATTATTTTTAATGCGTCGATCGATATTATAACGACAAAATGTGTCGGGTTTTAATAAAATAAAGTTTTTTTAATATTTTATATATTTTTATAATTTATATAAAAATTTTTATTTATATATTTTTAATGAATGCAAAAAATGGCATTATATATCCTTTGATTTATATATTTTTACAAAGTTAGTCCTTTTATAGATAAAGTATTTATACTTAAACCTTTAACTTTATAAAGTGGCAAATACATTCCACATCATTGTTATTACTTGATAATGGACTTTTTCGCCCAAAACTATATAATTTCAGAAATTTATAATATATACCCTTGTGCATGAAAACATTTGCATTTTTAGTCCAAAATTCATAATTTTGATTTTTTTTTCAATATAGAAAATAATTTGCTGGTTATAGCTTATTAAAATAAGTTAGGATAAATAACTTTTGCGAGCTTATAGCTTATCAAAAATAGCTTATGAGGCTTAATGATCAAAAAATGGGTACGTCTGGTTTAGGAAAACCAAAACGCATGGGTTTGTGATTCAAGGGATTAAACAAGAGTTAACATATGATCTTACAAGCCTTATGAAAGATTTAAAATAGATTATGAGCTTATGGAACAAGTTTTTAAGCTTACTTGAGCTTATATGGGTCGTATGAGCTTATTTGGATTCGTATGCCTGGAAACGACTTCAAGGGCTTCCTTCTCTTGATTCTTGGCTTCAAATTTGCTGAGTTCTTCCTTCTTTGATCTTCCTTGTTCTTGTTTAGAGATCCATTTGAGTGGTGATGAGTTTTTGAGGTGTGATTGAAAGAATGGGGGTCTTGGCTATTTATAGTGTGTGAACCACTCTTGGTGACCAAGTATACTTAGAATAGTGGCCAAGGCTTGTAGGTAATGACTAAGGGCAGCTATAGGGTGAGTAATGAGGGCTAGGAAGGTAGCTATGCAAGGTGTGGGATGGTTGGAGGGTGCGACATTCAAAAAAGGTGGTGACAAGATGGTTTTAACCTTGAGTGATCCAAGTGTTGTAGCAAGCAAGGAGGCAAGGAGGTGAGTAAGGGTGGTGTTATGGTAATGTTAGGGTGCTAGCTTAAGGTTCTTGAGGTGCTTAATTGTTTTAAAATGGGTTTTAAAATGAAAATATAGGTGTCGGGTTTAATAGGGTTTCGGGTTAGGGTTTTTGGATTTTAAAACGTGTATTGTGAAGTGAAATGGAGAGAAAACATGATTTAAATGTTGTGCATTAAGAGCTTGTAACTTGTGCTTAAGTAGTGGTAAGAATCCTTAAGAAAAATAAAGGGAAAATGGCTATTTTAAATATCATGCTTAATTGATTTGTACTTTAGGCATTAAAGACTTGTACATTGATTACTTGTACACTTGCCTTGGGAGTTTGTACATTTATTTTATATGTAAACATTACATATAATTAGGGTTTTGATATAAATGTTAACGTATAATGCCTGTTTTGAAATAACGTTGTAAATGGCACGTTAAATAGATAATGTATTTGGTAAAAATGATATTAGGAAATAGACTTGACATATTAGGATGTTTACATGATATAAACATAGATATAGATGGCATTGGTTGTTGCGTGAGCTAGTTTACTTTAGTTATGTAAACTACGTTACATATTATATAAAGGCAAAAATTTTCTGTATAAAGGATGGTATATATAGGATGTTACATTGCAGTTAATTTATTAATGGATAATTTTTTAATGAAAATTGCGGGTTGGTATCGTCCTCCAACCTTAATGTAATCTCGTCTCGAGATTTAGTTGGACTTTGAAGTGATGTTGGAAATTAGTATGTGGATTATTTTGTAGAATTTAATCTCTCATTCCCACGTATAATTTGTCCTCTTTTAGAGTTATCTTATTTGACTTATAGTATTGACTTTGTCTTAGTTGCTTGATTTCTCGATCTATAACTTCCACTGGTTCTTCCATAAAATTGAGTTGTCATCAAAGCTAAAGCTCTTTCATTGGAATGACAAGGGATTCGTCAGATAAGCATTTCTTTAGATTAGAAATGTGGAAGGTATTGTGGACATTTCTGAGTTCTTCAGGAAGTTCAAGTTTATATGCCACTGGACCGACTCTTTTAAGAATCTTAAATGGTCCAATGTACCGGGGATTAAGCTTTCCTTGTTTTCCAAAACGAATGACACCTTTTTGAGGTGATACTTTACATAACTTGTCTCCACTGGAAATTCTAAAGGCTTTCTCTTTTTTTTTCTTTTTTTTTCTTCTTTTTTTCTTTTTTTTTCTTCTCTCGCCTTACATTCGCGTACTCTTTGCTCGATCTCTGCAGCTTACAAAGCGTTGTCGGAATATGCAATATCTTTTTAGTGGTTTCATGGATTATTTCAGGTCCCGTAAGTTGAAAATCTCCAACTTCGGTCCAGCAAAGAGGTGATTTGCACTTTCAACCATAAAGTGCCTCAAATGGTGCTGCCTTAATACTGGCATGGTAACTGTTATTGTAAGAAAATTCTACTAATGTAGTGTGTTTCCCATCCTTTTCCAATATTTATAACACAGGCTTAAAGCTTGTCTTTGAGTGTTTGAATGGTTTCTTTCACTTTGTCCATCGGGTTTCGGGATGAATGCTCGTATCATGTCTAATTAAGTACCACAAAGTCAATTTGTAAGATTGCTAGAATCTGGATGTGAAAGTGACTTGTCACCATACAAGTGTTAGATATTGGCACTCCATGTCGGGAGACTATTTCCTTTATGTACAATCCTGTAAGGGTTTCCATACTATTTGTCTCTCGGGTAGGGATGAAATGTGTGGATTTTGTAAGGCGGTCGATAATAAAACTGAATTTATGTCATGTCCGTTTGAGGTTTTGGGTAGTTTTATGGGACGGAAATCATCGTTTTTCTCTCCCAATGCATGTAGGAATCTTTGTGTTGTCTCATCAAGCCGGAGGGCTTCTAACATTTATCTTTAACTTCATAGAGCATGTTAAACACTTGCCAAACATAATTCTGCAATATTTGCCTTCTTGTTAGGCACAATAAAGTTACTTAGATCTGATACATCTTGTCTGGAAAACTGGTGAATGGAATACTTTGATTTTATGGGACTCATGCATTGATCAAGTCCTCAGATTACTTAAAGAGATTACATTCAGGTCAATCAAGATGCATTTCATTGCTTTTCATTCCTCGTAAGTTTTCAGCGTTGATGTTTTCTTCCTTGATTGCCTCAGTTTGATTTTCGGGAATCTGTGATGGTAATTTTGGATGAATGGTTATGACTAATGATCTAACTCGGAGTGATTTGATTCAGCTTAAGGCATCTGCCACAACATTTGCCTTTCCAGCATGGTAACAAATCTCACAATCATAATCTGTGAGCAATTCTAACCAATGGCATTGTCTCATGTTCAACTCTTTTTGATCAAGGATATGCTGAATACTTTTATGTGCAGCGACACAGAAGACACTATATACACTTGTACCGTATAGTTAGTGTTCTCCAAATTTTGAGGAGGCGAATACTATATGCATCTTAATTCGAGATCATGAGTGGTATAGTTTTCTTCATGTGGTTTGAGTTGTCGGGATGCATATGCAATAACCTTTTCCCTTTGCATTAATACAGCTCCCAGTCCTTGAAGTGATGCATCACAATAAACAATAAAATCGTCGTTTCCTTCTGGTAATGCTAAGATTGGAGCTTCACAAAGCTTCTGCTTAAGCAGTTGGAAGGCTGTCTCTTGGTCTTCGCCCTAGATATACTTCTTGTTTTTCTGGGTTAATTCAGTCAAAGACTTTACAATCTTTGAAAAATCCTTGATAAATCTCTGATAGTTGCCGGCAAGTCCTAAGAATTGATGTATTTCTGTAGGTGTAGTAGGAGATGCTCAATTCTTATACGATATTGATCTAGAATTCACACTTGGAGAACTTGGCATATAATTTCTCTTTTCTGCAGTTTATTCTAAGATTATTCAGGTTGTTATACGTGTTTTTCTTGTTACGAGAGTATATGAGAATATCATCGATGAATACTATCACAAATTTATCCAAGTATGGTTTGCACACACAATTCATGAGATCCATGAATACAGCAGATGCATTAGTTAAACCAAATGGCATCACTTGAAATTCATAGTGTCCGTACCTCGTTCTGAAAGTAGTCTTGGGAATATCTTCATCCCTTACTCTTAGTTGATGATAACCTGATCTTAAGTCGATTTTCCAGTAAACACTCAAACCTTATAGTTGATCGAATAAGTCATCGATCCTGGGTAATGGGTAACGATTCTTTACAGTAAGTTTATTCAACCCTCGGTAATCGAATACACATTCTGAAAGATCCGTTTTTTTTCTTAACAAATAAGACAGGAGCTCCTCAAGGCGAAGTACTTGGTCGGATAAAACCTCGGTCTGCCATCTCTTGTAGTTGGTTTGATAGTTCCTGCATTTTTGAAGAAGCTAATCTGTAAGGTGCTCAGGCTACTGGTGCTGCTCCTGGAATTAAGTCGATTTGGAATTCTACTTGACGAACTTGGGTAGCCAGGGAAATTTCAGGAAAAACTTCCGGAAATTCTCTGACTACTGGTATGTCTTTCAGTCGTTTATCGTCTGACTTCTTTTCTATTACTTGGGCTATGAAAACTTGACATCCCCTGGATATATACCTTTCGGTTTTTATATAGGATATGAGGCTTAGTTAGGTTTTACTTCGATCACCTCAGATGATCAAAGTTTCACTGTCGATTGGGATGTGGACGACTTTCTCGTCACAAATAATTCTAGCATGATACTTGGATAACCAATCCATACCAATGACAAGGTCAAAACTACCGAGTTTAATTGGCATGAGATCAATTTCGAAAGGTTGGTTTAACAAAGTTAGAGTGCAACCCTGAATAACGGTATTAGTGCCTACTAAGTTTCCATTGGCCATTTCAATGTCATAGGTGGAATCTAGTATAATTGGTTGGGATTTAAAGCAAAGAAGGAAGAGACATTGTGATACAAAAACTTTATCTCACCAAAATCAAAATAACATCACTAAGCTAGATGTTGGTTTAGAAGGAACGTACATGTGACTACGTTTCGGGTCTCGAGGATCGTTCGTTAGTCACCTCAGAAGTATGCTCTCCGTGGGCACTGTTTTTGAATTAGTGAGCACTGATAATTGGATAATGCCCTTACCTCACACAGCCATGACAAAATTACTGATACTGGTTGCTGATTACTTTCCAGTGGCTGGTCCCTTTGTTTTTGTTTGTCCTAGTCAATTACCCCACCCTGTTTGCCAAGTCTGACAACTTATTGACAAAGCAATGTCCTGTGGAAGCAGAGAGCATTTTCTTACACAAAGGAAGGCTATTAGTATAACCTACTTTTTTCAGTTGGGTGGCACATAAGACCCGAAGGTTTTCTTTATTCTTCGATTCTGCTGTTGGCGGTAATCATTGTTGCGGTTGCTATTGTTGTTGCGGTTGTTTTGGTAGCTGTTGATGCGATTATTGGGGTAGTTGTTGTTGTTAGTGGTGTTCCTTCTAGGAGGCATTCTATCAACATAAAACAACACGTAATAAGAATGACATTCTATCAACATAAAACAACACGTAATAAGAATGATATCACCAATCTTTCCTTAAAATGCTTAAAGTTTAAAAATAAGCATTGTTATAATAGTGATATTGAAATCATAGATACTTATTTGATATGAATTCTAACAAGCATCTGACTTATTAGGTTTCTCAGGAACTAGTTCATTTTCTAGGGGTCACGGTATGATTCATAAAGATAATTAACTTTGTAAAGATAAACTTATCAAAAGGATAGTCTAGAGGTGGTAGTGTAGTTAACTTAACCGGTAATGAAGATTCTAATGATGAAGACGGAGATGAGAGATCGTAATATAGAATATAAGATGAGTATGAAACAATGAAGTATAACGGGATCACCATTATATTATATCATGAACAACTCGCCTTTGTATTGTACATAGTTAAAATTTGACAAGTGTTGTTATTTATACCACGCATCCCGTGGCTAGGTTCTAACAAAAGCTATAACTAGTCTCTAATTTAGTATTATGACGGTACCTTCCTGGCAGTTCATGTATTCATAGATTTACATTCAGAAGACTTTTCCTTAAATCTGCTTGGTGAAGAACCAGGATATCCTTTTGATGATTTGTTCTAGATTAGCAATCCCGAATCAAGCCAGAGCAATCTTGTTGTTATTTCCCATTTGATTTCTTTGAAGTTTAGCAATTTGAGTACGAGCCTCTTGGAGTTCAGTTTCTAGATTGTCAAAATCTTGTTGTATGATCACCCGACCTTTTCCAAGACCTTCTATTTTGTCATTCCAATGTGGCACTATGCGGTCAATAGAGAGACTCATCTATGTTTATTCCAAAATTTTCCTCAATTTGTTCCTCTAGACTTCCAGAAACTGTGTCTTACGAGAGCTTCTCTCCCATCTTAAATAACTTGAGTTAGGGAAGAAAGTATAGGAGAATGATCGGATCACGACAAAACGATCAGGGCACGTTTCTTAGGTGGTAATAATTCCTCAGTAAGAAAGAATTCTTGAGGATTAAACATTGGTGATAGCATTGGAGATGGAGGCACAATAGTTGGCGATGAATAGGTGATTCTTTAGCATAATATGCTTGTATGACCTTCATATAGGGGTCATCATGAAAAAGTGAAAGTGTTGGTGAAGCTATTAGAACTAAACCAAATGAGTTATTTCAAGAGCTAGAATAGGTTTTTCCCGGTGAAGTTGGGGAATAGTCCGAGGAAGCCGGGATATAGTCTGGACAATTAGAGGAAAAAGCATCCTCAATATCAGAAGTAGGGTGGTTGGGAGAAGACATCACTCTGTTAACAACCCAGCATAAAGTAACATAAGTTATTTATATAATAGTATAATAGTTATGTATTTTTACATACTATTCCGGAAATGTAGTGGCACGGAGGACTTTCATTCGATGGAAAACACGTAAATAGTTATAGCTCAAGTTTCCAAAACCCCTTGTTCTCTATAATCGTGGCTCTTGATACCAATCTATAACACCCCTATTTTTGACATATAGCAGCGGAAGCTAATCTGGGGTATTACTTCATAGTACAACAGTCATAATTATAGAAAATGACTCGTAAAGAAACGTTTTTGGAAAATTTAGTTATCATTCATTTATTCATTAGAGTTTTTACAAAAAGAGAGATCCCAAAATCTAGAAACATAAAGTTTCAATGATAACAGTTTAAAAAAAACCATCTTCAAGGTCCGTGTCACCTTCGTGTCATAAGCTGCTCAATTATCCTGAGATTAACATACTAAGAAAAGATCAACACAATGGTTGAGTGAAATTCATAGGTTTATGATAAATAGTTTGAATACAAATCATCATAACAGTGGGTTACGTTGTTATACACCCATAATAGTAATAATTGCAATGTAGGTACAATTATTATAGAAAACAATATTATTGCCCTAAGCTCATGACACCGAAGCCTTGAGATAATCAATAATCACAAGTAGTTGCCCTAATGGGTGCCTTTGCTAAACACCCGCATATTTTATTCAAATGAAGTGCGTTTGGTTACCAAAAGTACAGGTATACCAACGGGGGAGTTCGGTTCCAAATAGATCTACTCACAGCATTCGCGCTTACTCCGAAGAGTAATTAACGGTTCATGATAGTAGGGTCTTAATGGCAAAAGTAGGGACTTAGGCAATAATGCATCAGGATAGCATATAGTTGGAAAAACACTTGTATTCATGGTTTATAGCATGTATCCCCCTCGCGGGTTTATGAAACATTTCAAAGATTTAAAATGCGAGGCTATGAACTCACCTTAATAGGGAAATCTGATTGATGGCAAAAGTATATCAAATGAAAGTAACGGCCTCGTCACGCAACCTGGGATAATATGTCAAGTCTTAGTTTGATTGTTTATGCTTCAAAACTTCATAAAGTTTAATCATACATATTACTTTGAATTAGTAATTTATGGAAATATTGTATCACTGTTCGGGCTATCATAATTCAGAGGTCATGCAGTAAACGTTTGAGAAGCCAAGATACTTTAAATCGTAAATCTAGCAAACTCGTCAAAACTTATACCCAAATGAAACCCCTCACAAGAAATTCCCTAGTAACGTGATACGATAAGATTTTAAGTTTTTTTCCAAAAGCTAGTCGATGATAAATTAAGTTAAATATATAACGTAGTTGTTTTATAATGCGTCGATAGATGATTAATAACGACAAATGTGTCGGGTTTTAATAAAATTGAGTTTTATAATATTTATATATATTTTTATAATTTATATAAAAATATTATATTTTATATTTTTAAGAATGCAAAAATTGCAATATATATCCTTGATTTATATAATTTTACAAAGTTAGTCCTTTATATATAAAGTATTTATAACTTAAACCTTTAACTTTAAAAATTGGCGAAACAGCCCCTCATAGTTATAACTTTGAAATAATGACATTTTCAGCCCAAAACTATAAAATTTCAGAAATTTACAATATATACCCTTGTGCATGAAAACATTTGCATTTTTAGTCCAAAATTCATAATTGTGATTTTTGTTCAATATAGAAAGTAATTTGCAGGTTATAGCTTATTAAAATAAGTTAGGATAAATAACTTTTACAAGCTTATAGCTTATCAAAATAGCTTATGAGCTTAATGATAAAAAATGGGCATGTTTGGTTTAGGAAAACCAAAACGCATGGGTTTGTGATTCAAGGGCTTAAACAAGAGTTAACATATGATCTTACAAGCCTTATGAAAGATTTAAAACAGATTATGAGCTTATGGAACAAGTTTTTAAGCTTACTTGAGCTAAATGGAGGTTCGTATGAGCTTATTAGACTTGTACGCCTTAAACGACTTCAAGGGGTTTCCTCTCTTAGATTCTTGTCTTCAAATATTGTGAGTTCTTCCTTCTTTGATCTGCTTTTGATCGATGTGTAGAGCTCCATTTGAGTGGTGATGATTTTTTGAGGTGTGATTGAAAGAATGGGGGGTCTTGGCTATTTATAGTGTGCGAACCACTCTTGGTGACCAAGTATACTTGGAGTAGTGGCCAAGGATTGTAGGTAATGACTAATGGCAGCTATAGGGTGAGTATTGAGGGCTAGGAAGGTAGCTATGCAAGGTGTGGGATGGTTGGAGGGTGCGGCATACAAAGGAGGTGACAAGGATTGTTTTAACTTGGTGATCAAGTGTTGTAGCAAGCAAGGAGGCAAGGAGGTGAGTAAGGGTTGTGTCATGGTGATGGTAGGGTGCTAGCTTAAGGTGCTTACTTGTTTTAAAATGGGTTTTAAAATGAAAATATATGACGGTTCAATAGGGTTTCATGTTAGGGTTTTTCGATTTTAAAACGTGTATTGTGAAGTGGAATGGAGGGAAAACATGATTTAAATTTTGTGCATTAAGAGCTTGTAACCTGTGCTTAAGTAGTGGTAAGAATCCTTAAGAAAAATGGAGGGAAAAATGGCAATTTTGAATATCATGCTTAATTGATTTGTACTTTGGGCATTAAGGACTTGTACACTTGCCTTGGAAGTTTGTACATTTATTTTATATGTAAACATTACATATAATTAGGATTTTGATATAAACGTTAACGTCTAATGCCTATTTTGAAATAACGTTGCAAATGGCACGTTAAATAGATAATGTATTTGGTAAAAATGATATTAGGAAATAGACTTGACATATTAGGATGTTTACATGATTTAAACATAGATATAGATGGCATTGGTTGTTGCATGAGCTCGTTTACTTTAGTTATGTAAACTACGTTACATAATAGAATAAATCAAAATTTTCCCTATAAAAATATGGTATATATAGATGTTACATTGCATCTAATTTAATAGATGGATATTACATTGAATCTAATTTAATAGATGGATAATTTTATTGATGAAAATTGCGGGTTGTTATATCTAGAATCATAGGATCACAAATATTGTCCTTCTAAATCTGTGTCTAGGATACGCTTCGGGCTTAACTAGTTAATTGGATATTGTCAATAGTTTATTGATCGTGTTGACTAGAAGGTAAACCTAGATAATTCAACAAATTACATTATGATTCTATTGGATGGTTGGACAAGTGGGCTACTAGTGTATAAATCACCATTAAGCGGTAAGTGGGTAAAGTCTCTATGAGTTATGGTTTAACAAGATCACCATGCTTTAACCCAAAGATATATTATAACAGAAAATCAGATGCTTTATGCTGAATTCTTTAATTGTGACATATTAATGTATCTAGGCATAGGATATGTAACGCCTAAGTCATAAAATGATATACCGCCTCGAGAGAAGAAATCATTGCACTGAATAAACAAACCAACTTTCTAATCGGATTAATAATAGTTAATATTATTTTCTTATATTTGGCTTAACCGCTCTTTTATTTTTTGTTTATTTGCTTACGTGGGTTAAAGTACCTTGAATTGATTGTAGTCACCAACCAAACCATGCCAGTCTCTCAGGCTGAAAACCTCCTTTTCCCATTAGAATTAGGATTTAAACTGACATAGGTTTAGAATAGGATATAAATTAACATAGATTAGATAACCAAAGATATTAAAGAAATTGATAGATTTAAACCTCGCTTTAAGTGTTCAACACCCTACATACCCAAAACTACTACACCTGACGGGTGCACTGCCCGTATTAAAGTGTTTGTTTTTGGTTTAGGGCCGACAAAAATATAAATTTAAAACCTTTGAAGTCAAATAAAATATATACCCCTACACAACCAATACATCAGCAGTTCTTTATAGCTTAGATTATTAACTGAGTAAGAAATGAACAACAACCTTTTGATAATATTTCGCGATGCCTGTTTTAGGAAAACCAGACCTAACAACACAACCCCACTGATAATGCATCAAAAACACAATGATTAGCCGCTGGAATTAGCGAATGGAGGACTTTTTTCGAGCATGCAGTCTATTCCGTTCGTTACGACCATGGTATGCATGAGATCTTAGCTGCCTCGTTGGTTGTAACGACTTTGGTGAAAGTTAGAAGTTCCTACCTCAATATCATTCTTCTCCTAACCGTTGGATTAAAGTCGAATAGGGATGTGATCGAACCACCACATGTCTATTTCCGTCGTTACTCCATTATGTGTGCTTCAAGCTTGCTTGTTGGAGTAGTACTTCTGGTAAAAAGATTGTAAGAATGATCAACAGTAAGCCTTTCCATACAAAACCCCATATTTACCTTTATAAACTTGTTACTCCTTGGCTTTAGCGGTGGAGGTGTGTATCCTTGCCAAGCTTATGATTGAATACTCGTCACGACCAAGCAATTGAGCAAATTAGTTATATGTTATATAAAAAAAAATATAGGGGGGGGGGGGGGGGGGGGGGGGGGGGGGGGGGGGGGAACCCACATAGATTATAGATTGATTTGAGTGTTTTCATCTTCCTATTTCGTGAGGTGTTTGGTTGTGTACTTGTAATAGATCAAATAAATGCTTTAAAAGAAAAATATCCTTAGGAATACATTTTTATAAACTTCTAAAAGCTACTTGAGGACAAGTAATTCAAGTGGGGGATTTTTTGATGACATCAAAATAATGTCCATATTTTATAGCATTCATTTATCCCCATGTTATTAACCATTTTTGAATAGTTATTGCAAAAAATGTTTACTTTAATCATTTATATTTGAGAATTGCAGTAATTATGGAGTACTTGGTGAATATTAGCAAAAGGCGCGCATTCTGGAGCTTAAATGAAGATATTTTGAAGATTACTATTCTGAAGACCCGCAATACGCCGTAACATTCAAGGAAATACGCATAAAAATCCGTGCCTGCACTCCATCAAAGACCACAATGAATAAAGCTCAATACGCCGAATCCAGAAGACCAACTACACTTATTTGAAATATGGAATCAATATAATAAATTGAAGAATATCAAGGCGTGATCCCTACTCCAAGAAACCCCAATACGCCGTATCCAATCCCTTGGATACGCCGTATCGAACCGACTTCCAGACCCTATAAATAGAAAACTCAAAAACGAGTTTTAGGTGTGCTAAATCATATTCTCAATACCTAAACCATAAAAGTCGATTTTCAGAGGAGAAAAAGAGCAGAAGATGTCAAGCAACGCTATCAATTCCATAGGAGACAACGTGTAATTCCATATATTTTAGTAATCGTTCAGTTTTTGTATCATTTTTCGTTAACGTCAATTAGTTACCTTGGCTAAATAATTGCTTTTTGTATTTATTATGACGTTTTAAAGGCAACCAATCGGTTATTAGCCATTATTAAGAAGATTTGAATGTTTTTGGTATTTTTATCTCCTCGCTTTCTTGATTTATATTTATCGTTGAAATGCTTGTTTATGTTTATCAATTTATACTTATTTACGCACTTTTTGTATCAGACCTAATCATTCAACTGGATCCTAGTGATAACGAACCAAGTAAATCTAGATCTGGATAGCTCTCCATTAGTAATTTATACATCAAGTATAAACCACCCCTATTTTTACATATAGCAGCGGAAACTAATCTGGGGTATTACTTCATAGTACAACAGTCATAATCATAGAAAACGACTCGTAAAGAGCGTTATTTTGGAAAATTTTAAAGTTTATTTATTTTTTATCATTCATTTTATTCATCAGAGTTTTTAAAAAAAAACAAAATAAAGAGAGATCCCAAAATCTATGAAACATAAAGTTTGAATGATGAACAGTTTACCACTTCAAGTCAGTGCCACTTCCGTGCCATATTTGCTCATTTACCAGAGATATAACATGCTAAAAGGATCAAAAAATGGTGAGTGAAAATTCAAAAATGTTTAATGATAAACAGTTTGAATATAAGTCATACATAACAGTGGGCTAACTTTTGTTCATACACCCATAATAGTAAAAATATGCAATTAGTGTACAATTATAATAGAAAACAATATTATATGCCACTAAGCTCATCGACACCGAGCCTTTAGATAATCAAAAATCACATGAATTTGCCAACAACGGTGCCTGTTGCAAACGAGAGAAGGCAAATAGCACCGCATTAGTTTATTCAAATAAAGTACGTTTGGTTACCAAAAGTACAGGTATACCAACGGGGGAGTTCAGTCCCAAATAGATATATTCACAGCATTCGCGCTTACTCCAAAGAGTAATTAACGGTTTATGATAGTGGGGTCTTAATGGCAAAAGTAGGGACTTAGGAAATAATGCATCAGGATAGCATACAGTTAGAAAAACACTTGTATTCATGGTTTATAGCATGTATCCCCCTCGCGGGTTTATGAAATATTTCAAAGATTTAAAATGCGAGGCTATGAACTCACCTTAACAGGGAAATCCGATTGATGGCAAAAGTATATCAAATGAAAGTAACGGCCTCGTCACGCAACCTGGGGTAATATGTCAAGTCTTAGTTTGATTGTTTATGCTTCAAAACTTCATAAAGTTTAATCATACATATTACTTTGAATTAGTAATTTAGGGAAATATTGTATCACTGTTCGGGCTATCATAATTCAGAGGTCATGCAGTAAACGTTTGAGAAGTCAGGACACTTTAAATCGTAAATCCAGCAAACTCATCAAAACGTATACCCAAATGAAACCCCTCACATGAAATTCCCTAGTAACGTGATACGATAAGATTTTAAGTTTTTTTTCCAAAAGCTAGTAACGTAATTGTTTTATAATGCGTCGATCGATGATTAATAACGACAAATGTGTCGGGTTTTAATAAAATCAAGTTTTATAATATTTATATATATTTTTATAATTTATATAAATAAAAATTATTAATATTTAAATTTTTAAGAATGCCAAAAAGGCAATATATATTCCTTGATTTTTTATATTTTACGAGGAAAGTTAGTCCTTTATATATAAAGTATTTATAACTTAAACCTTTAACTTTAAAACTTGGCAAAACATCCCCTCATAGTTATAACTTTGGAATAATGACATTTTCAGCCCAAAACTATAAAATTTCAGAAATTTATAATATATACCCTTGTGCATGAAAACATTTGCATTTTTAGTCCAAAATTCATAATTTTGATTTTTTTTTCAATATAGAAAATAATTTGCTGGTTATAGCTTATTAAAATAAGTTAGGATAAATAACTTTTGCGAGCTTATAGCTTATCAAAATAGCTTATGAGCTTAATGATCAAAAATGGGTACGTCTGGTTTAGGAAAACCAAAACGCATAGGTTTGTGATTCAAGGGATTAAACAAGAGTTAACATATGATCTTACAAGCCTTATGAAAGATTTAAAATAGATTAATGAGCTTAGATCCAATAAGGTTTTTTTAAGCTTACTTGAGCTTATATGGGTCGTATGAGCTTATTTGGATTCGTATGCCTGGAAACGACTTCAAGGGTTTCCTTCTCTAGATTCTTGGCTTCAAATTTGTTGAGTTCTTCCTTCTTTGATCTTCTTTGTTCTTGTTTAGAGCTCCATTTGAGTGGTGATGAGTTTTTGAGGTGTGATTGAAAGAATGGGGGTCTTGGCTATTTATAGTGTGTGAACCACTCTTGGTGACCAAGTATACTTAGAATAGTGGCCAAGGCTTGTAGGTAATGACTAAGGGCAGCTATAGGGTGAGTAATAAGGGCTAGGAAGGTAGCTATGCAAGGTGTGGGATGGTTGGAGGTGTCACATACAAAGGAGGGAGACAAGGATGGTTTTAACTGGTGATCAAGTGTGTAGGTCAAGCAAGGATGCAAGAGTGATTAAGGAGGTTTATGGTAATGTTAGGGTCAACTTAAGGTTCTTGAGGGTGCTTTAATTGTTTTAAAATGGGGTTATAAAATGAAAATATAGTTGTCGGTTTAATAGGTTTCGTTGGGTTTTTTTTGGATTTTAAAAACGTGTATTGTGAAAGGTGAAAATGGATTAGAAACATGATTTAAAAATTTGTGCATAAAGATCTGTAACATGTGCTTAAGTATGGTAAGAACCTATGAAAATATAAAGGGAAAACGGCTATTTTGAATATCATGCTTAATTGATTTGTACTTTAGGCATTAAAGACTTGTACATTGATTACTTGTACACTTGCCTTGGAAGTTTGTACATTTATTTTATATGTAAACATTACATATAATTAGGGTTTTGATATAAATGTTAACGTATAATGCCTGTTTTGAAATAACGTTGTAAATGGCACGTTAAATAGATAATGTATTTGGTAAAAATGATATTAGGAAATAGACTTGACATATTAGAGATGTATACAATGTAAAAACATAGATAAGATGGCATTGGTTGTTCGTAGCTATTTTACTTTAGTTATGTAAACTACGTTACATATTAGAATAAAGCAAAATTTTCCCTGTAAAAAGGTGGTATATATAGATGTTACATTGCATCTAATTTAATAGATGGATATTACATTGCATCTAATTTAATAGATGGATAATTTTATTAATGAAAATTGCGGGTTGTTATAGTCCTCCAACCTTAAAGAAATCTCGTCTCGAGATTTAGTTGGACTTTGAAGTGATGTTGGAAAATAGATGTGGATATTTGGTACGAATTTCATCTTCACGTTCCCACGTAAATTTTGGTCCTCTTTTAGAGTTCCATCTTACTTTGACTATAGGAATATGACTTTGTCTTAGTTGCTTGACTTCTCGATCCATAATTTCTACTGTTTTTTCCACAAAGTTGAGTTTGTCATCAAGCCAAATTTCTTTCTTTGGAATGACAAGGGATTCGTCAGATAAGCATTTCTTTAGATTAGAAACGTGGAAAGTATTGTGGACATTTCTGAGTTCTTCATGAAGTTCTAGTTTATATGCCACTGGACCGACTCTTTTAAGAATCTTAAATGGTCCAATGTACCGGGGATTAAGCTTTCCTTGCTTTCCAAAACGAATGACACCTTTTTGAGGTGATACTTTCAACATAACACGATCTCCAACTTGAAATTCTAAAGGCTTTCGCCTTACATTCGCGTAACTTCTTTGCCGATCTCTTGCAGCTTACAAGCGTTGTCGAATTTGCACTATCTTTTTAGTGGTTTCATGGATTATTTCAGGTCCCGTAAGTTGAAAATCTCCAACTTCGGTCCAGCAAAGAGGTGATTTGCACTTTCAACCATAAAGTGCCTCAAATGGTGCTGCCTTAATACTGGCATGGTAACTGTTATTGTAAGAAAATTCTACTAATGGTAAGTGTTTTTACCCATTCCTTTTACCAAAAATCAATAAACACAGGCTTAAAGCATGTCTTTGAGTGTTTGAATGGTTCTTTCACTTTGTCCATCGGTTTCGGGATGATATGCCGTACTCATGTCTAATTAAGTACCCAAAGCACTTTGTAATGATTGCTAGAATCTGGATGTGAAGTGACTGTCACGATCCAAGATGATAGATATTGGCACTCCATGTCGGGAGACTATTTCCTTTATGTACAATCCTGTAAGGGTTTCCATACTATTTGTCTCTCGGGTAGGGATGAAATGTGTGGATTTTGTAAGGCGGTCGATAATAACCCAGATTATGTCATGTCCGTTTGAGGTTTTGGGTAGTTTTGTGACGAAATCCATCGTTATTCTCTCCCATTTCCATGTAGGAATCTTTGGTTGTATCAACAAGCCGGATGGCTTCTAACATTTATCTTTAACTCTAGAGCATGTTAAACACTTGCCAACATATTCAGCAATAATTGCCTTCATGTTAGGCCACCAATAAAGTTTCTTTAGATCCTGATACATCTTGTCAGAAACTGGGTGAATGGAATACTTTGATTTATGGGACTCATGCATGATCAAGTCCCTCAGATTACTAAAGAGTGGTAACCAACTTCGATTCTTGATACATCAGGTTCCATCAGGATGCATTTCAAATGCTTTGTCCATTCCTCGTAAGTTTTCAGCGTTGATGTTTTCTTCCTTGATTGCCTCAGTTTGATTTTCGGGAATCTGTGATGGTAATTTTGGATGAATGGTTATGACTAATGATCTAACTCGGAGTGATTTGATTCGGCTTAAGGCATCTGCCACAACATTTGCCTTTCCAGCATGGTAACAAATCTCACAATCATAATCTGTGAGCAATTCTAACCAATGGCATTGTCTCATGTTCAACTCTTTTTGATCAAGGATATGCTGAATACTTTTTATGATCAGCGAACACAGTACACTTTGAACCGTAAGATAGCGTCTCCAAATTTTGAGATCGAATACTACTGCTCATAATTCGAGATCATGAGTGGTATAGTTTTCTTCATGTGGTTTGAGTTGTCGGGATGCATATGCAATAACCTTTTCCCTTTGCATTAATACAGCTCCCAGTCCTTGAAGTGATGCATCACAATAAACAATAAAATCGTCGTTTCCTTCTGGTAATGCTAAGATTGGAGCTTCACAAAGCTTCTGCTTAAGCAGTTGGAAGGCTGTCTCTTGGTCTTCGCCCTAGATATACTTCTTGTTTTTCTGGGTTAATTCAGTCAAAGACTTTAACAATCCTATAAAAATCCTCGATAAATCTCTGATATTTGCCGGCACGTCTAAGAATTGGATGTATTTCTGAAGGTGTAGAGGAGATGCTCCATAAATTGCACGATACTGATCCAGAAATCACATTTAGAGAACTTGGCGTATAATTTCTCCTTTTTGAGTAATTCCAAGATTATTTTCAGATGATCTATGTGTTCTTCTTTGTTACGAGAGCATATGAGAATATCATCGATGAATACTATCATAAATTTATCCAAGTATGGTTTGCACACACGATTCATGAGATCCATGAATACAGCAGATGCATTAGTTAAACCAAATGGCATCACTTGAAATTCATAGTGTCCGTACCTTGTTGTGAAAGTAGTCTTGGGAATATCTTCATCCCTTACTCTTAGTTGATGATAACTTGATCTTAAGTCGATTTTCCAGTAAACACTCGAACCTTGAAGTTGATCGAATAAGTCATCGATCCTGGGTAATGGGTAACTATTCTTTACAGTAAGTTTATTCAACTCTCGGTAATCGATACACATTCTAAAAGATCCGTCTTTATTTTTAACAAATAAGACAGGAGCTCCCCAAGGAGAAGTACTTGGTCGGATAAAACCTCGGTCTGCCAACTCTTGTAGTTGGTTCAATGGTTCCTGCATTTCTGAAGGAGCTAATCTGTAAGGTGCTCGGGCCGCTGGTGTCGCTCCTGTAATTAATTCGATTTGGAATTCTACTTGGTGAACTGGGGGTAAGCCAGGTAGATCTTCAGGAAAAATTTCTAGAAATTCTCTGACTACTGGTATGTCTTCCAGTCGTTTATCGTCTGACTTCTTTTCCATTACTTGGGCTATGAAAACTTGACAACCGTAGGATAAATATCTTTCGGTTTTTATACAGGATATGAGGCTTATTCGGGTTTTACTTCGATCACCTTGGATGATTAAAGTTTCACTATCGATTGGGATGTGGACAACTTTCTCGTCACAGATAATTCTAGCATGATACTTGGATAACCAATCCATACCAATAACGACGTCGAAACTACCGAGTTTAATTGGCATAAGATCAATTTCGAAAGGTTGATTTAACAGAATCAGGGTGCAACCCTGAATAACGGTATTAGTGCCTATTAAGTTTCCATTGGACATTTTAATATCGTAAGTGGTATCTAGTGTAATTGGTAGGATATTAAGCATAGAAGCAAGAGATATGGATACAAAACTTTTATCAGCTCCAGAATCGAATAATACTCTAGCTAGATGTTAGTTTAGAAGGAACGTACCCGTGACTACGTTCGAGTCTCGGTGAGCGTTCTTGTCCCTCAGCAAGTATGCTCTTCCGTGGGCACTTTTGTTTGCCTTTGAGCACTAATAATTGTAATGTCATTTCTCTCCACAGGCATGACAAATTACTGATACTGGTTGCTAAATGCTTCCAGTGGCTGGTCCTTTGTTTCTGCAGTTCATGGTCAGATGACCCACCTTGTTGCAAGTCTGACACTTGATAGTGCAAGGTCCTGTGTGATGCAAAGTGCATTTCTTACACAAAGGAAGGCTTCCAATATACCTACTATTTTCAGTTGGGGTGGCAGCATAAGACCTAAAGGTTTCCTGTCTTCTATTCTGCTGTTGGCGATAATCATTGTTGAGGTTGCTATGGTTGTTTTTATAGTTGTTGATATGATTATTGGGGTTGTTGTTGTTGTTAGTGGTGTTCCTTCTATCATCAAATTTTCGTTTGTGATCATTGGTTCCTTGCATAGAAATGTGATTTGTTACCCGATCCATCAACCTCTGAGTTATGGTAATGGCTTCCTCTAAAGTTTGAGGCTTTAAGGCGGTAACATTTCCTTCAATACTTCTGGGTAATCCTACGATGAAAACTTCCATGAGTTTTTCGGTGTTTGGTACCATGTTCGGGCATAAGACTGCTAATTCCTGAATCTTCTAACGTAAGTTTTAAGATCATTTCCTTTTATAGTCAGATTGTAGAATTCATCTTCCATTTTCCTGACTTCAGTTCTGAGACAATACTTATTTGTTAAAAGCCTTTTCAATTCAGTCCAGGTGATCTTGTTGGCTTGTTCTATTCTAATAGGTTGGGCATATGCATTCCACCAGGATAAGGCGTCATTAGTCAGGGTACCAGTAGCAAATGTCACTTTGTTTTCCTTGGCACAGTTGCTACGAGAAAATACTGATTCCGTTCGTTCAAACCAGCGAATGAGGCTAACTGTTCCTTCTGTACCATTGAAGTAGAAAGGCTGACAGCTTATGAACTCTTTATAGTTTCCCTTTCTTGTTACAGGAGTTCCAGTAGGTCTGGTGTTCCTATTGGGATTGTTAGTACTTGCCATTGTCGCAGCTTGTGCTTCCAGAGCTGCGGCAACATTGTCAGCAACTAGTTTCCTGTAGGCAGCCTGAGTCATGGCTGGTGCTTCAGATGTTGATGTCCTTTTTGGAGGCATTCTATTCATAAGACAACACGTAATAAGAATGATATCACAAGTCTTTCCTTAAAATGCTTAAAGTTCAAAAATAAGCATTGTTACAATAGTGATATTGAAATCATAGATACTTATTTGATATGAATTCTAACAAGCATCTGACTTATAGATTTCTCAGGAACTAGTTCATTTTCTAGGGGTTACGGTATGATTCATAATGATAATTAACTTTGTGAAGATAAACTTATCAAAAGGATAATCTAGAGATGGTAGTTAGTTAACTTAACCGGTAATGATACATATCTTTAGAATTTCTCGTGTATTATTATCTTCAGGGTTGGATATAGGATGAATAATATAAATCGGTAATATGAAACAACAAGGTATAACGGGATCACCATTGTATTATATCATGAACAACTTGCCTTTATACTTTACATAGTCAAAATTTGACAAGTGTTGTTATTTATGCCACACATCCTGTGGCTAGGTCCTAACAAAAGCTATAACTAAAATCTAATCTAGTAGTCTGATGGTCCTTCCTGGCTGTTCTTGTGTTCATAGATTGCATCCAGAAGACTTTCCTTATCTGCTTGGTGACGAACCTGGATATCTTTGATGATTTGTTCTAGATTAGCAATCCTGAAGCGAGCCAGAGCAATCTTGTTGTTATTTCCTATTTGCTTTCTTAGAAGTCTAGAAATTTGAGTACGAGCCTCTTGGAGTTTAGTTTCTAGATTGTCAAAATCTTGTTGTATGATCACCTAACCTTTTCTAAGACCTTCTATTTTGTCTTCCATGTGCTCAATGCGGTCAAGAGAGAGCTCATCTAGGTGATTCAAAATTTCCTCAATTTGTTCCTCGTGACATTCCAAACTCATCTTATGAGAACTTTCTCCCATCTTAAATGCTTGAGGTAGGGCAGAAGTAGAGGAGGATGATCGGTCACAGCCTCATTTCTTAGGTGGCAAGATCTCTTCAGGACAAAAGAAATCTTAGGGATCAAACATTGGTGATAGCATTGGAGATGGAGGCACAATAGTTGGCGGTGGAATAGGAACTTGTGGTGGAATAATAACATTATATGCATGCATGACCTTCATATAGGGGTCATCATGAAAAAGTGAAAGAGTTAGTGAAGCTATTGGAACTAAACCAGATAAATTATTTGAAGATTTAGAAGAAGTATTTCTCGATGAAGCTGGGTAATAGTCCAGGGAAGCCGGGATATAGTCAGGAAAGTTAGAGGAAAAAGCATCCTCAATATCAAAAGTAGGGTGGTTGGGAGAAGACATCACTCTGTTAACAACCCAGCGGTAAATAACATAAGTTATTTATATAATAGTATAATAGTTATGTATCTTTACATACTATTCGGGAGATGTAGTGGCACGGAGGACTTTCTTGGATAGAAAAAGAAAAGTAGTTATAGTTAAGGTTTCAACCTTGTTCTCTATAACCGTGGCTCTTGATACCAATCTATAACACCCCTATTTTGACAAATATAGTAGCGGAAGCTAATCTGGGGTATTACTTCATAGTACAACAGACATAATCAAAGAAAATGATTTATAAAGAGACGTTTTGGAAAATTTAGTTATGATTCATTTATTCATCAGAGTTTTACAAAAAGAGGTCCTAAAATCTAGAAACATAAAGTTTGAATGATAACAGTTTAGCCATCTTCAAGTCTGTGCCACTCCGTGCCATAAGTTGCTCAATTACCTGAGATAAACATGCTAAAAAGATCAATATAATGGTTGAGTGAAATTCATAGGTTTATGATAAACAGTTTGAATACAAGTCATCATAAACAGTAGGTTACGTTCTTATACACCCATAATAGTAATAATTGCAATGCAGATACAATTATTATAGAAAACAGTATTATTGCCCTAAGCTTATGACACCGAAGCCTTGAGATAATCAATAATTACAAGTAGTTGCCCTAACGGGTACCTTTTCCAAACACCCGCATAGATATTCAAATGAAGTGCGTTTGGTTACCAAAAGTACAGGTTTACCAACGGAGGAGTTTAGTCCCAAATAGATCTACTCACAGCATTCGCGCTTACTCTGCAGAGTAATTAACGGTTCATGATAGTGGGGTCTTACTGGCAAAAGTAGGGACTTAGGCAATAATGTATCAGGATAGCATACAGTTGGAAAAACACTTTTATTCGTGGTTTATAGCATGTATCTCCCTCGCGGGTTTATGAAACATTTCAAAGATTTAAAATGTGAGGCTATGAACTCACCTTAATAGGGAAATCTGATTGATGGCAAAAGTATATCAAATGAAAGTAATGGCCTCGTCACGCAACCTGGGGTAATATGTCAAGTCTTAGTTTGATTGTTTATGTTTCAAAACTTCATGAAGTTTAACATTCATATTTATTTGATTTATTAATTTATGGAAATATTGTATCACTGTTCGGGCTATCATAATTCGGAGGTCATGTAGTAAACGTTTGAGGAGCCATGACACTTTAAATCGTAAATCTAGAAAACTCGTCAAAACGCATACTTAAATGACACCCTTCACATGAAATTCCCTAGTAACGTGATACGATAAGATTTTAAGTTTTTTCAAAAGCTAGTCGATGATAAATTACGTTAAATATATAATATAATTGATTTAGAATGAGTCGATCGATGATTAATAACGATAAATGTGTCGGGTTTTAATAAAATCGAGTCTTATAATATTCATATATATTTTTATAATTTATATCAAAATATTAAATTTTATATTTTTAAGAATGCAAAAATGGCAATATATACCCTTGATTTATATTAATTTACAACATTAAACCTTTATATATATATAACTTTATATAAATTAATCCCTTATCTTTAAAGAATGGTAAAACAATCCCTTGTAGTTATAACTTTAGAAATATTACATTTTCAGCCCCTCTAGTTATAATTTCAAAATATTTACAATATATACCCCTTGCATGGATTCGATTTGCAAAACAAGTCCAAAATTATAAACTTGGTATTTTCCAATATATAAAACGATTTGCAGGTTATAGCTTATTAAGATAAACTAAAATAAGTTAGAATAAATAAGTTTTACAAGCTTATAGCTTATTAAGAAGGCTTATGAGCTTAAAAACACCAAAGTGGGTTCATTTGGTTTCAAAAATCAACCCGATGGGTTTAAGCTTTTAAGACATGATTTAAAGTTTATAATAGTGATAATAAAGCTTATAGAAATAGCTTATAGGATCTGTTATGGCTTAGTGCTTATAGGTTTTACGAATTCGAGCTTATTAGGGTTTTAGGATACGTATGGTTTAGAAAAACCATACGTGTGGGTTTGTGGTTCAAAGCTTTTAACAAGAGCTTATATATGATCTTAGGAAAGCTTATTAAAGTTTTAAAACAGAATATGTGTTTATTGAACAAGTTTTTGAGCTTACTTGAGCTTAAATGGGTTGAAATGAGGGTTTTGGGTTCGTACGCCTAGGAAACGACTTCAATGGCTTCTTTCTCTCGATTCTTGGCTTCAAAACTGATCTTAGGCTTCCTTTTTGATCTTCCTTAGCTTTGTTTAGAAGTCTATTTGTGTGTATGATAAATTTTGAGGTGTGTTTGAAAGGGGTGGGGGTTTCGGCTATATATAGGGTGCGAAACCCTTTGTGGCTAAGTTTCCTTAGATTAGTGGCCAAGGTTTATGTAGAGTGATGACCAATGAAGCCTAGTCATGAGTATTGAAGGCTAGAAAAATAGCTAAGCAGGGTGTGAAGGTATGGAGGGGGCGCGACACTTTAACGGTAACAAGGAGACTTAGAGCTCAAGTTGGGTGATGGAGGTGCTTGGGAGGTGGTAGGGTGGTAGCTTGAGGTGCTAAGCAAGCTAGCAAGGAGGTGATTCATAGTGGTGTGAGCTAGCTTGGTTGGAAATAAGTTTAAAATGAAATAAAGGGTGTCGGTTTGTTTTGATTTCGGGTTAGGGTTTTTGGTTTTCTAGGATGAGTTAGGGTTAGGATTAAGGAAGGAAATTATTGTGTATTAGAAGATTGTTCTTAGTGCTTAAGTGGTGGTAATAAACTAGAATGAATTTGGTGGGAAAATGGTAAAGTTTGAATTTGTGCTTCATGGATTTATAGATTGTGCTTAAACGTGTTGTACCATGGTTTTGGTGGGAATTATAATTCAAATATTATGCTATGATACTTGTACACCTGCCTTGAATATTTGTACACTTGGTTTAAATGAAAACATTACATGAAATTAGGGTTTTGATATAAACGTTAACGGATAAAGTTCATTTAATAATAATGTTATGAAAACTACGTTAAATAGATAACGTACATGGTATAGTGGATATTATAATATTGACTTGACATATTAAGATGTTTACTTGATATAAACGTAGATAGAATTGGCATAGGTAGTTGCGTGAGCTCGTTTACTTTAGGTATGTAAACTAGGTTACATAATGAGATAAAGCAAAATTTCCCTGTAAAAAGGTGGTATATATAGATGTTACATTGCATCTAATTTATAAGATGGATATTTATATTGATGAAAATTGCGGGTTGTTATAGTCCCCCAACCTTAAAGAAATCTCGTCCCGAGATTTAGTTGGACTTTGAAGTGATGTTGGAAAATAGATGTGTATATTTGGCATGAATTTCATCTACGCGTTCCCACGTAAATTCTGGTCCTCTTTTAGAGTTCCGTCTTACTTTGACTATAGGAATACGACTTTGTCTTAGTTGCTTGACTTCTCGATCCTTAAT
>BQNB010004141.1:45196-109745 GCA_026074375.1 Tanacetum coccineum | reverse complement strand
TTCAACAATTGGTTCAACCGGAAGATTTTGTTGTTGTCGACGTCTTCGAGATTGCGAACGAGTGCGCATAAAAAAGAAAAACTTAAAATTTTAAAAAGCAAAACTTTACTCTAATTTTTTTTTTTTTTTTATTTTTTTTTGCAATGAATTTTAACGGTTACACGAAAGAGACTTAAACCAAATAATCAACTACTTCACGGTAGCTCTTGAAAATTGCTTTTCAAGGTGAGCCGTACGTCGTAGTGACACAAAAGGCAAGTGTTAAATCTTTGATTACGATTTGGGAACAATTGCAAGTTCACCGGAAATTGAAATGATAATATCTCAATGGAAGATATTATTTGTTGGTGTTCTTTTACCAACTTGGTGAATTTTATTTTCTGAATTAAGACAATTTTTTTATATTTTTGATTTTTCTATTTTTTTTTACTTTTTTATATGATAATTATACTAAAAAGAAAAAGAAAATATTTTTTACTTTTTATATTTTTTAATTTTTTTTTTTTTTGATTTTTGGATTTATGACAAAAATTTAACTTTCGAGGACGAAAGGATCTTCAAACCAAATCAACAAACTCGAAATAAGGGAATCGCTTACACAAGTCCCCGGCAGCGGCGCCAAAAACTGATTGCAGTTTATTATACTATAGAATATATCATAAAAATATAATCCCGAGAGTAATTAAGAAAGTTACCAAGTTACCTTGATAAAATTCACTCTCAAAAATATATATAATATAATATATAATACGTATGTTTGACCGGGTAAGTATGATCACCCGGGTCGTTTTCCCCAACGACTCATGCAATGGAAACCTCGATCTCGTTCGGAATGATTGATTTGAATAAGAAAAGAGATATTTTTGATTTATTTATACTACTAAAATTAAAGGCACAATTAAACAACTAATTAACAAATTAAACTAATTACGAAAGTAAATAAAATGCGACATTTAAGAAAACAAATGCAATTTAAATCTTAAAAATGTAAACTAGATTCCTAAACCTAAATTAATGCTAAAGGAAATTTTAGGAAAAAGAAAAATACTTTTTAAACTAAATTAATTCTAAATTACTAAAAAAGATGAGAAAAACATTTTTATTACTAATTTTTCTATTTAAAAGATTAAAATTTTAAAATTAAAGTTGAAAATTTAAAAAAAACTAAAGGTTTGAAAATTAAATGTTTAAAAATAAAGATAAAAATTACTTTTCTATAAAAATGACTTAAGTGATTTTAAAACTAAAATAATATTTTTATTATTTTTTTATTAAACTTTTTCTATTTTTTTTTTTTATTTTTGAAAATGAAATATTAAAAACTAAATTCGAAAGTTAATTTTTAAAAATATAAAACTTAAACTAAAGAGATTATTAAAAATAGTTTATTTTATGAAAAAGAAATAATGCAGAAAATTAATTTTATAAAAGCCCTAATTTTATAATTAGTAATTTTAAACTAATTTAACTAATTAAACTTAAAACCTAATTTTATTATTTTATAAAAACTATTTTTATTAAGACTTCATAAATCTGCCAAAACACATGGGATAAAAGTGACACGAAGAGCAAAAGTTTGAGGGTAGGCGGCCAAACAAAAAAAGTTTTATGAAAAAACACAAAGTGTTGATCTTATTGACAGAAATAGTCCCTGGACTTGGGACTAACTATACTACCAATTAACTAACGAAGACTAACTATGTAATTATCTAAGGTCTAATGCCATATTAACAAGGGACTATCAATGGCAAATTTTTTAACTACAAAACTTTAAAGATGGACCGATATGACCCCTGAACTCCCTAACACAAACACTCATGCTTCTTCCGTAGGTAGATTAATAAACACAGCTTATTTACTAACATTTTAAAGAAACAATTTTTAAAAATCTAACTCTAACTTATTGTGAAAATAAGCTGAAATAAGCTTATATACTTATACACTCTAGCAGCATTAGTAATCCTACTCCAAAACTAAATAAACATAGCAACTTCAAGGCACATGACAAAATTTTACTACTTAATAAAATCTGCTTATTCAACTATTAGCAAATCCAAACAGCTTATTTAAGCTACTACTAAACAGATTACTTAGAACAGATAATCAGCAGCTTATTAAGAAATCAGAAAAAAAAACAAATGTAAAACAAATTAAACCTAAATAGTGTGTACCTTGGTGTTCCCAGCATGAACATAAACATCCATAAGCAGTGTGGGTCATATGTTATTCACATAAGCCCAATCTCGAATCAACAACAACCTAATCTAAACCTATATGCTAACCCTTAGCTCTAAAACCCTTGGAGTCTCAGCAGCCATCCAATTCCAAGAGACTCCAAGCCTTCATCATAACAAACACAAACACAAATCTTTTGACAGAATTTAAATGGAGACACAAATTTATATGAAATAATACTTTTATTAAAACTGAAATAAAGTTCTTACAATCGTGAAACAAAATTACATAACATTAAAATGAAAATTACATAAGAAAAAAAAACTATGAAAATTAACCTGAAAATTAACCCTAAAAATTATTATATCTTAACTGCTGGATTGAGGGGTATTTATACCCGAAGCTTCACCTCTTGCCATCTACTAGATCCTTCTATCCTCTTCATCTTGACCCTTCAATCATTCTCTCTCCTCGATCTTGCATATAGGCCGTTCGATCAAAGCATGTGTGCACCCGGATCATTGACGTGGCCAAGGAGTGTGTTAGTTATGTGAGTGTAAACACTCACACACGTCACATCACCCAATCATTTCATCTCATTTTGCCAGGGTGGATTGGGTTGGGGGTTTAATTGATAGTGACAGATGGGTTAAGGGTTGTGAGAGGTGGATTAACCCTAAGGTTAATTTAGGTGGGGTGAAAGGCTTATAAACTAGGGCTAAGGTGTTCTTGAGTGTGTTCATGTGTGTGTGAGTAAGTTTAATCCGATTTGGGGAGAGTGTGGTGAATAGTAAGTGTAAAAAGGTTATAAGTTTAACCGGGTAGGGTAGGGTTAAGGGTCGGGTTAGGTCGGGTTTAATTGGGTTGGGGGTTTAATTCTCATTGGTTGATTGGGGGTCCACGGGTTTATTTGACCCGGTTCGTTGACCCGCGACTTTTATAACTATAGGGGATTTTCAATCTTGGCCCTTGTGTTTGGCAAGACCAATTTCAAGTTGTAAACAACTTTCATAAATTGCAAAATCAGCCCCTGAATTTATAAAACAATGGAATTGGGCTTTGGTTGACTGTGGTTTAGCTGCAGTTGACTGTAGAAGGCTGAGGCATGATCTCTCTGGCTTCGGCTTTGATTTCTTTAGCTTCTTGATCACTCATCCGTTCTCGTGTCCGTTTTTGACTGATTTCTTGCGATATTTGACATATCCATACCTGCACACATAAAACTCAGATACAAGCACATTTTTGCCATTTTTGATCCGTTTTGGGATGAATTGGGCCTTTTAAGCATAAATAGATATGTGTATTCTACACTTATCAATTAATTAATATTAAGCGAAATAATAATGATCACAAAAACCCTAACCCCTAAACTTCAAACCCTAACCCTTAAAATTTAAAGACCAAGTATTGGTGGTCATTATGTTTTCAAGTTAGAGACCAACTTCGGTGGTCATTGATTCACAAAATTAGTGTCCATTAATTTCTGAAATTTACGCAACCTCATAAGTTTGTCGGATAGAGATTAAAAATAATTTCGAAGGCTAAATACGACTGAAATGGTCTGGTTCGGTCTTAGGTCTGGTCCAACAAGACATAATTGTCGGGTTTTCTGTAAGACTGAACCGGACCGGACCATCCTGATCGAAGACCGAAAATAAAGAAAACAATGAACCGAAAACTAGACCGAAATATGCTCGATTCCATTTTACTCTCTCTTAGTCAAAGTTACACTTAAAATAAAAAATAAGTCAAATTAGCTAAATCTTTTAACATTTTATATATCAAAGTTACATTTTACAAATTTTAACAGTGTTTTATTTTGCGGTATGTGATGTCTCTTTTGTATCTGTATGTGTGTATAGAGAATAATCGTAACAATAATCGATTGAATGTGATATGTGATTTGTTATGGTGTTGGTGGTAGAAATTAGAGTTAAAATTGGGGATTTAGGGTTTAAAGATGTATAAACCCTAATTTAATTGTTCGGTTCAATTTGATGTGATATGAGTTGATTATGGTGTTGATTTAGGAAGTTTAACTGTGTAGAATAAGTTTTTGGTGAAATTCATAGCTTTGTTTGACTGTTCCCGCCAAGTGTTTGACGAAATGCCTCACTTAGTAAATTTATCTTTTGTTTTGGTGTAGAATTATAGATAGTTTTCTGTTAAGTATATATTGTTGTCATCAATAACAGTAGAACTATTAGGCGTGGTGCATAGTCTGAGAACATTTCAATAGATCCACAATATGTAACTAGTGTAGGAAATTATGTCAAGGAATCAATCCAGCAGAGTCATGAAATGTGCGAATCAATCAAGGTTTATAACGTATCACAGTGTTACCTATTGGGGTTCAGGGATCCAGCATATTGAAACTAGTTTGAACATTGGTATATGAAAGTATTTGGATATGCGTTTAATGTGCTTTTCGTGTTTGGAGTTGTAATTTTAGATATACTGTTAGATAATTGGTTTATTCCAGCTGGTATTGAATTGAACTAACCATATAGGATTAGATAATTGGAACCATAGTTTGTTTATTCCAACACTAGTTGTTTCTAGAGTAAATTGCAAAAATCGTCCTTGTGGGTTGGTCAAATTGCAGGTTTCATTATTATCCTTTGGAAAGTGTAGGCACCGTACCTGTATGGAAATTTAGGTTGCAGATTTCGTCCTTGAGTTGCAGTTTTTTGACAAGACCATTTTAGTCATTTTACTTTCGACAGGGATGAAAAATGCAAATTTAAAACTCAGTACTGCCAACCGGAAATTGTTATATGCTTCTTTGTAATCTTGAATGAATTGGAACACTTTTCCTCTTAATATTATACAGTTAAATGAAATGACTCTCTATTGGATCGTGATAAATGTAGGAATGGTATTTTCGGTATATTGAGCTTGATGATATTTGGTGAATTAATTCTGTTATGACAAGGACAAATTGTAAGGTTTGCTGGTTTGTTGGGATGATGATTGATGACCAGTCTAGGATTGTTAGCTCGAATTTAGGAATATAATACTTTGTATACAGTTTTGGCGAGTCTCTTATTATCTTTTGATACCTTGTACCATTATTTGTCCATTATTGTTTGGGTGTTCAAATTACTAATTTATAAATAGCCCTTTGAAAATGTGTATTGAAGTTCAGCTAATAATTGAACTTTTAATTTTGCAACAACTGCGAAACTTTGCTGGGAGATAGCAGATAGTGAAAGTGTCAAATCAGTTACAAAGCTTAAGAGCAGCGTCTAAGTTCTTCCGAGGTAATTATTCTTTAAATACATGCAAATTGTCATTTCTCTTGCTTTGTGGTCGCTGCTTGTCCTGAACTGGAAATTATGTTCTGAAGAAAATAAACAAAAAGAAATAGAATAATATATAAATGTGATTTAGATATGTCTGCGAAATCTAGTTTTTAAGTGTTTAGTATGCCTTTACTTCAGCTCAGTATGGTTATGCTTTTAGTTCAGCTCAGTATGGATATGTTGGTGTTTACAGGTTAAGGAGTGTGACATCTGTCCTATTGGTTGCGATAGTATGGTATTTGAAAAACTTGATCCACATCTTAATAGTATGGATACTATTAAGATAACTATTCTATTACATAAAGATGTAGTCGGTGGGTAAGGGGTAGACAATGGTGCAGACCTCCAACGTCTAAAAGCCTCACTACGTCGTGGAGTCCTAGCAAGTGATTGATGAACAAATCTCTGTGGTGTAGATGAATCACCATCGGTGGTGTCTGGTGGTGTATGTCCGGATAAGGAATGATATGAAGGTGCACTAGATGAGTCTGGTGAAGAATGACGATCCGATGAATGATGAGATACACGTCTCCATGCAAGTCTACGAGCAGGAATGGGTCTAACTCTCTTCCTCGCAGTCAACAACTTACGCGGCCCATTAAGGTGGGTGCGATAAAGTCGACCGAAGGGAATAGCCTCACCGGGTCGGACAAGAGTCGCTGAACGTCAAAGAATCCCGGGTGGGGCAACAACATGTGCAAGGGGAAACTATGATAATGGTGCAAGAGTATCATGAGATGACAATACGGGTCTCTGCTCAGCAGGCTCGGACTCACCGTCCGCCTCCGTGTCATCAGAACACAAAAAGGGTGAAACCAATGGAAAATCTGGTGCCGGGAGGTAAGAATACTCGATGGATCAGAATCAAAAGAAGATGAATAGTCCACTAAATCAAGTACCCCAGCAGGTGAGACGACTGAAACTATCCCCACCTCCGGTGTAACTATAGGGTCAGCTGGAACAATAGGAACCCTAGGGATAGCAGGGATAATAGCAGGAATAGCACCAAAGAGAATCACTCGTGGGGCATGAGAACCCACACTCTCCTCAGATGTATAAGACAAAATAGAAATAACAGGAGCAGCCATGATCTGCACAAGCATAAGTTTATATAAATCCTCTTTATATGAAACCATGCAACGTGCAAGCAAAGCCAAGAAATAAGTACGATGCAAAATATGATATGGCAAAAGGATTAATAACGTAATTATGGCAATATGATATATATATATAATCAATACTTATATATATTAAACGCTATTATGATAAAATATATATGTAAGCAGGTAAGGCACGTAGAATCACATACTGGTTATAGACCAGACCTAGATATACTACCTGGTTCTCTGTAACCTTGGCTCTAGATACCAATCGGTCACACCCCCAAACAGGGCCTCCCCCCCCCCCCCCCCCCCCCCCCCCCCCTCCCCCCACCCCCCCCCCCTAGTCAGAAACACGTTCAGTTGTTCATTGTTCTTCTTGGTACCTGTGTTAAGATTCCGCATTAACACATAGTATTCATAGTCATTGTTTCTAAATAGTCGTTTGTATTTATACATCTTGGCTATCATCCTTTATAGGCTACAAAGATCCATTCAGTTTATTAGGACCTTCAAAGTTTGACAACGATGTTAACATAGATAATAAAAGCTTTTGAAATTGGTCCAATGCAAGGCAACACCATAAAGCAAGCAAAGACATTCATAGCTAAGAACCTGAGAAAAACATGCTAAAATGGTCAACATAAAGTTGAGTGAATTCATAGGTTTAAATTTAATATTAAAGGTGGACCACAAGTTCACAGTACGCACGTGACCTTATGAGGATATACAACTTCAACATAAAAGCATTTACGTTTGCACTAAAGCTCAAGACAACCCAAGCTCAATTTAAAAAGGAAGCAATTTTAAAATGCCAAATAGTATTCCGCGCCCTAAAGGTATCTGACCAGGATCACCTATTGACATTTCGACATGGTATATAAATGTTTCTCACTTAACCAGTACGGTCGGTTAAGCAATTGACGGTTCATGATAATTCGGGCATTAGTGGTCTATTCGCTACTTAGGCAACACGTAATCAGGAAAAGGAAACGTAAAGTAACTGTGTCCATAGTTTGAAAACAAGCAATGTTTCTCACCCCAAAATAGTAAAGTAAAAGTAGTAAAACATGGGGCTATGAACTCACCTTAGCAAAAATGAGCAAATGATAATCACGCAAGTAAAAGATGATATAGAAATCTAGCCGCGACCTAGAATAATAACGCGTCTCAGAAACACGGAAAGCATGCCAAGAATTGCACAATATGTTCATCACCAAAAGACATCCATGTGTGTTTGCTTTAGTTTGATTATCAAATCATGACGCAATAAAATCGTATAGTTTTTCGTTAAGTCTTGGCGTTTAACCAAAATTACTATTTTTAGAAAGTTTCTATTTTAGGAAAGTTTTTAGTTTCAAGACGTTAATACCGTCCCCTATATTTGTTAAGTTTCCATATTCTCAAAACGCACTAACTAGCCTTAATCGTTTAACTTCCATGTCCGTTTCGCTAAATTTTTACCAAACTTACTATTTTTAGTAACTTTATCGTTTTTCCTAAAATATGTTAATGACGTCTTTAAATGATACTAATCAATATATATGTGTTACTATATGTTTCGCTAGTGTTTAGAAAGTCCAAAAATGTCCGAAAGTGTCCGAAAACTCATTTTACTATTCACATCAGCAACTATTCACTTGGTTTTGCCGAAAAATGTTTCAAGTTTCATTTGGCTATAACTTGGCCGTTTTAAGTCCGATTTTAATGTGTGATATATGAAAAACTATCTATTCGAAACAAGCTCTTCAAAAACTACTTTTACGCCTAATGAAAACATTTTTAGGTCGACCAAAACCTCAAAACCATTTCGGATCAGCAAGCACTTTTTGTCAAAAACGCAACCAAAATCCACCCAAACTTCACAATAGTGCTTAGTCTAGCCTAATCTCCATTCACAACTAATCCACCACAAAACCATACCTAAATCTAACCTAATCCCTTCATTTCTATTGTTGCAACTCTCATCTCACCAAGAACATAATATTTAACTAGTGAAACAAAGTAGCATCATTATTTATAAAAAATCTTGCTTTAAAATCTTTCAAAAATTAAAACACAACATATGGATGTATGGATCTTGAACATATAAGAAGAACATAAGTAAACCACAAAGAAAGATCTAAGACACTTACAAGAATGAAGAACAAGAAGCAATAACACAAGATCTATACCCAAAATCACTAGATCTTGAAAAACCCCAAATAATAACCAAACCCTAATTTGTAGATCTTGAAGAAAACCCTTAAATCAAAGAACCAATACTTGCAAACACCTTAGGTAACCTTAGAAATGAACTTGGAATGATTGAATCTTGATAGAAATCAAAGATGTGGAAACCCTAAAAGGGTGTGTGTGAGCCGTGGGCTTCAAGAGGGAAGGAGGGAGAGAAAAATTTTGTTGGTGACTTGTGAAATGAATGAGATGACCTAAAATGAGTATAACATGGTTTATATAGGATAAGGTCTAGGGTTTTGAGTCACCATATGACCAAGTAAGCAACCAACACACACCAAAAGTGTGTTTGTGTGTGGTTCGGCCGAAACATAGCCACAAGGACCATGTGGTTCAAAATTTTTGTGCCTTGGTTCATTATAGATGTATAAGTTGGTCTTTAGTTGGTCAAATGAAGTCAAAGGGTGCAAGTATCACATGGTGTTGTCAAACTTGAGAAATTGTGCATGAGAAGGACTCTCTCATGTGTCACTTTCACCCACATGCATGGGAAGTTCAAGAAAAGATGCCATTTAATTAATTTCAAGGCTTATGGTGCATTTGGTTTAGGTTTAGGCGTCCACAATATATCAAGAGAAGAGGGTGAACGAAATTCTTGACTTACGAACATGAGATGGACGATAACTAAAGTTTACACGAAAAGATTTCGAGTTTCCGGGGTTCCGTTAGGTCAAAAACGCGAAAAACGCAATTTAAACGTTAAGACGTAAAAATAAATACCGGGAGTGATCGTAAACTACGAAACACTTAGAAAAGATAAAATAACTCATATAATATCTAAACTTATCAAAATCCAAAGTCGGAACGCGTCCGATGACGTTTTTCAGATTTACGCGGGTTAACTTCCCGGTAAACTGCCGGATTTAAACGTAACGTATAAAAATCAAAAATAATGATCGGAAAAGTTTAAAATATTGACCTGAAATTTTTGGGGTGTGACATTCTTCCCCCGTTAAAGAAGCTTTGTCCTCAAAGCTTAAGACGTGGACGAAGGGTTAACGAAAAGATGAGGGTACTTTTTCTTCATTTGGTCTTCGCGCTCCCAAGTAAACTCGGGCCCTCGTCTCAAATTCCAATGGATCTTCGAGATTGGAATGCGGCTCTGCTTCAGCCGTTTAACTTCTCGATCCATAATTTCAACTGGTTCCTCAATGAAATTAAGCTTGTCATCAATCTGGATCTCATCCAATGGAATAGCTAGTGGTTCGTCTACGAAACACTTCTTTAGATTTGAAACATGAAAAGTGTTATGAACTCGGCTCAACTGCTCTGGGAGTTCAAGTCGATACGCAAGCGTTCCTACCCTATCAAGAATTTTGAAAGGTCCAATATAGCGAGGGTTCAACTTCCCCCGTTTGCCGAAACGTATCACCCCTTTCCACGGTGACACTTTCAACATGACCTTATCTCCAACCTCAAACTCCAATGGCTTACGTCTCCTATCGGCATAGCTCTTCTGTCTATCTCGTGCAGCTTGAATACGCTTCTTGATCTGAATGATCTTCTCAGTTGTTTCATGAACAATTTTTGGACCAGTGAGCTGAGCGTCTCCAACCTCAGCCCAACAAATAGGCGATCGACATTTTCGGCCGTAGAGAGCTTCAAACGGTGCAGCTTTAATACTCGTGTGATAACTGTTGTTGTAAGAAAACTCCACCAAAGGTAGGTGTCTATCCCAACCTTTCCCAAAATCAATCACACAAGCACGTAGCATGTCCTCCAAGGTTTGGATGGTTCTCTCACTCTGACCATCAGTCTGTGGATGGTAAGCCGTACTCATATCTAATTGAGTACCTAGGGCTTCGTTTAGTGATTTCCATAAATGAGATGTAAACTTACTGTCTCGATCAGAAATAATCAAAACTGGTACTCCATGCCTCAAGACTACTTTCTTCAAGTATTGTCTCGTCAACTTCTCCATTGAGTCCAGTTTCCTTCATTGGTAAGAAATGAGCAGACTTTGTGAGTCGGTCTACAATTACCCAAATTGTATCTTGACCAGACGTCGTCTTTGGCAACTTAGTAACGAAAATCTATAATAATGTTCTCCCACTTCCATACTGGGATCACATGTTGAACCAACAAACCGGATGGTTTTTGGTATTCGGCCTTGACTTTGGCACAAGTCAAACATTTACTGACGTAGGTGGCAATCTCAGCCTTCATATTCGGCCACCAATACAGATTCTTTAAATCTTGGTACATCTTGTCCGATCCAGGATGTACCGAATACTTTGACTTATGCGGCTCGTGCATAATCAACTCTCTTAAGTTACCTCGACAAGGTATCTAACTTCTCCCATTCAAGAATAACGTTCCATCAGTACGTTTGATCTAGCTTCTTAATCATACCACATAGATCTTCGGTTCCATAATTCTCCTCCTTTCTTGCCTCAACAAAGAGCTCTGAGATCCTGCACAGTGAGGTTCAACCAATCGTCAAAACTAAAGCCGAACTCGTGTGGTTAATTCCGTTCCTTATCTGGCTAAAGGCACCCGCCACCACGTTCGCTTTTCCTGGATGATAATGAATCTTGCAGTCGTAGTCGCTCAACAGCTCCAACCATCTGCGTTGTCTCATGTTCAACTCTTTTTAATCTAGAATATGTTGCAAACTCTTATGATCAGTGAACACAACGCATTTTGTGCCGTACAAATAATGTCTCTACATTTTTGAATCAAACACTACAACCTAAGCACCTAAGTCATGTGTAGTGTAAAATCCCCCCCCCCCCTTTTCTCATGAATCTTAAGTTGGCGTGACGCGTAGGATATGACCTTCTCCCTTTGCATCAAAACTGAACCCAATCCTTTACGAGAAGCATCACAGTAAACCACAAAGTTTTCACTACCTTCGGGTAAAGCCAAAATCGGTGCACTACACAACTTCTGCCTCAACAGTTGAAATGCAGCTTCTGCCTTTTCACTCCAGTCAAACTTCACGTTCTTCTGAGTCAGCTTCATCATAGGTTTGGCAATTTTTAAGAAACCTTCGATAAATCATCGATAATAGCCAACAAGACCTAGAAATTGTCGAATCTTTGTTGGAGCCTTGGGCGATGCCCAATCCTTGATTGACTCAATATTACTTGGGTCCACGTGAATGCCTTCACTATCAATCACGTGACCAAAAAATTATACCTTCGACAGCCAAAATTCACACTTCGAAAACTTGGCGTATAATTCCTCCTTCTTAAGCAACTCCAGGATAACTAAGGTGTTTCAATGGCTCTTATCGCTCTTGGAGTAGATCAAGATGTCATCAATGAAAACGATCACGAATTTATCTAAGTACGGTTTGCACACCCGATTCATCAGATCCATGAATACCGCCGGTGCGTTGGTCAGTCCAAACGGCATCACTTGAAACTCATAGTGACCATAGCGTGTCCTAAATGCTGTCTTTGGAATGTATTCCTCTCGAACTCTGAGTTGATGATAACCAGATCTCAGGTTAATCTTAGAGTAGACTCTTGATCCTTGCAACTAATCAAACAGGTCGTAGATTCTCGGAAGTGGATATCGATTCTTCACAGTCAGCTTGTTTAGTTTACGGTAATTGATACACATCCAAAAAGATCCATCTTTCTTTTTGACAAACAAGATCAGGGCTCCCCAGGGTGAGGAACTCGGTCTTATAAATCCCTTGTTAGAAAGTTCTTGTAGCTGAGTAGACAATTCTTGCAGTTCCGACGGTGATAACCTATACGGTGCGCATGCCACAGGTGCAACACCTGGGACCAAGTCGATTTGAAATTCAACTTGTCACGATGGTGGTAATCCAGGAAAGTCTTCTAGAAAAACCTCTAGAAAGTCCCGTACAGTCGGCACGTCCTCAAGTCGCTTCTCCTCTGACTTGTTCTCGATTTCCTTCTTTGTAACTTATGCCAGAAAAATTAGGCAACCTCTCTCAATATATTTTTGAGTCTTAGTGCATGATATAATGCTCAACTTTGACTTTTCTCCTTTGCCATCTCTATCACCTTGAACAATCAAAACTTCGTCTCCAAAGGGAATTCACACAATCTTTTAGTCACAAACGATTACCGCATGATGGTTCGCTAACCAATCCATGCCAATGATGACATCAAAACTACCAAGCTCTACTAGCATGAGCTCAATATTGAATGGCTGGCCTAATAATCCTAACGTACAGCCTCTAAGTATGGTATTAGTCTTAGAAATTCTCCCGTTGGCTAATTCGACCGCATAGCTAACGTCTAAAGTGTCAGGGGTTATATCAAGCAAGGTACTAAAAGTAGTCGACACGAAACTTCTATCGGCGCCTAGATCAAATATCATAGAAGCATAATGGTTATTGAGAAGAAACGTACCCTTGATCTTTCAGCTTTTATCGACACGAAACTTCTATCGACACGGAACTCCACCCAACACATAAGCTTTTCCTCTTGCTTCACCAACACCATTCTTGTTCCCAGCTTTGTTTCCATGGTTTTGATCTTTCAGCTTTGGGCAATCACTCTTGTAGTGTCCTTGCCTTCCACACTCAAAACAAGTAAAAACTCTCTGATTCACTACTTGACCCCTCTGAGTAGAAGTAGTAGAATTTGTGACCTTACAATCCAGGGTCAAATGCCCAACCTTGTTGCACTTCCCACATCTCACAGTGCAAGACCCTTCATGATGAAGCTTACACTTGTTACAGAGAGGAAACGGTCCATTATATGGTTTTCTCTCATTGTTGCCAGCCGTATAAGCTCTTGCCACATTCTAACCTCCAACATTTGTCCTTTTAAATGGTGGCTGTTGTCCATGATTGTCTCTCTGATTGACCTCTAATCTCCTTTTGTTCTCAGCATTTTTTACAACATATCCCTTTAACTTTTGGTCCATTAAGTTGTAAGCAATTCGAACAGCATCTTGCAGTCTTGTAGGTTTAGCAGCAATTACATTCCCTTGGATGTTATCGGGGAGTCATCCTATGAATTTTTCAACCTGATCCTCCTCCTCTAGGACCATCTTGGTGCACATCATAGTGAACTCTTGAAATCTCTTAGTATAAGCAGCCAAATCATTGTTCTTCACGGTCAAATTATACAGCTCAGATTCCATCTTTTGAATCTCATTTCTTGGGCAGTACACTTTAGTCATTAGCTTCATGAGCTCTTTCCATGACATTGCAAATGCAGCCTCAGTCCCAATAGTCATCTTATGTGAGTTTAACAAGTTAGTGCACTGTTTAACAATGTGCAAGTAGCATACTTGACTTGGTATTTCTCTAGACAATTGCTGATATGGAACACTGTTTCCATCTTCTCAAACCACCTTATCAATCGGACAACTCCATCCGTTCCCTTAAAGTTGAGTGGTTGACACTTCATGAAGTCCTAATATGTGCATTCTCTAGCAATAGGTCTATCACCTCTACCATTCTCATTTGGATTTCCATTTCCGCCATTTCCATTCTCACCATTTTCATTACCGTCATTTCCATTATCATCGTCACTGCCGTTCTGGCATTGATTCTCAGCCTCAAAAGCATTGGTGGCGCGGGTCGCCTCATAAACAACCAACGCTTCCTCCACACGTCAGTTAACGAGTTCTTCGATTGCTTCAGGGGTCATACCGGAGCGAGTGATAGTCATTGTTCTATGTCACATGACATAACGCACGCTGAGATTCGATACGAGATATAGCCATTATAAATGGTAAATAGGGTTTATATAGAAAAATATAATAGAACATGTTTTGACAGAACAAGTAAACAACAATATAGATGAATACGCAAGAGAATCAAAACAAGCTTTTCATTTCACGAATAAAAGCATAATTCGGTTACAACCAATCCAAAATAGGTACATGATTTCTGATTATTTCTACTCCAACATCTAGACCTAACCATCAGTCTAATGTCCTATATGATCATGGTACTACTAGTCTAAGGGTGAAAACCCAAATGTCTCTCAACATACGACTCAAAACTCCTAAGTCTCCTCCGAGTATCATCACGATCCCTACGAACCTGACGAAACTCCTCCTGCAAAAGTACCATGTGCCAATGAAGACTGTCAATCCGATCTCTCTCTATACTCAACATGGGTCGGACCTTTAGGTACTTTAGTCTTAAACTCCTAATCCTCTTAACCAAACTAGCTCTCTCTCCACTAGCCACTAACTAACTAGCCTCCAACTATCTCTGAGTGGTCTCAATCTTAGTAATCCTATCAATACGAACCTCTGACATGTAGTGAACTATATCATAAATAGTATCCTTAAAATTAGGAATACCTCCTCTAGAAGACTCAGAACTATCACCAATAGCCAATGGATCTACAATGATTTATCTTGTGTCTGCCGCACTAGCCTCTGCCTTAAACTCCTCATCATCCTCCCTAACATCACTAGCAGCAATCTTAAATCCCATACCTACAACATCCTCAGGGTGAGCTACATCTCCATCACTAATACCTACATCTGCAATAGCCTCTGCATTAGCAGTATCCACCTCCATATGCTCCTCTCCACTATCCTCTGGTGAGTATAAATCTCTAAACCTCTTGTGAGATGGTAAAAGATGAGCAAGAGTAGGGTTTATCGACCTTAAAACATGAGTAGGTGATGGTACCAAAGCAGTAAGGGACCTACATCTCTTACGAGATAGCCTAGAAGAAGGTGAAGATGAATCCAATGACCTCTCAGAAGATGAACCTAAGGATGACTTTGATGTAGTTGGTGGGTAAGGGGTAGACAATGGTGCAGACCTCCAACATCTAAAAGCCTCACTACATCATAGAGTCCTAGTAAGTGATCGATGAAAAAATCTCTGTGGTGTAGATGAATCAGCATCGGTGGTGTCTGGTGGTGTATGTCCGGATAAAGAATGATCTGAAGGTGAACTAGAAGAAGATGAGTCTGGTGAAGAATGACGATCCGATGAATGATGAGATACACGTCTTCATGTAAGTCTATGAGCAGGAATGGGTCTAACTCTCTTCCTCGCAGTTAACAACTTATGCGGCCCATTAAGGTGGGTGCGATAAGTTTGACTGAAGGGAATAGCCTCACCGAGTTAGACAAGAATCGCTGGCCGTCGACAAATCCCGAGTGGGGAAATAACAAGTGCAAAGGGAAACTCTGATAATGGTGTAAGAGTATCATGAGATGACGATACAGGTCTCTGTTTAGCAGGCTCAGACTCATCGTCCACCTTCGAGTCATCAAAACAAAAAAAGGGTGAAACCAATGGCAAATCTGGTGCGGGAGGTAAAGAATCCTCCGATGGATCAGAATCAGAAGAAGATGAATAGTCCATTAAATCAAGTACCCCGGTAGGTGAGACGACTGAAACTGTCCCTACCTTTGGTGTAACTATAAGGTCAGCTGGAATAATTGGAACCTCAGGGATACGAGGGATAATAGCAGGAATAACACCAAAAAGAATCACTCATAGGGCATGAGAGCCCACGCTCTCCTCAAACGAATCAGGCGAAATAGAAATAATAAGAGCAGCCATGACCTGCACAAGCATAAATTTATATAAATCTCTTTATATGAAACCATGCAACGCGCAAGCAAAGTCAAGAAGATAAGCATGAAGCAAAAATATTGTTGGGAATTAAACTCATTAGACTTAGTACTGGCAAGTCAAAGTGTTAGTACTGCTTAAGTTATAACTGGCAGTATAAACTAGTTAGTACTGCTAGAAGAATGTTAGTACTGCTAGGTATAAGTTAGTACTGCTAGTACTAAACTTAACACCGCTGAAGGAATTTATACTGCTGATAAAGACTGAAGACTGCATGAAGATAAAGACATGTGAAGAGGTGTAAAGACATGTTAAAAGATATGTATTAGTTATCTTGTGTATATTCTATATATTTAGAAAGATATGCATATAAGCTTAATGTTTTAGAAGATTCATAGTTATCTTGTAAAGGACTCCTTGGTGTATAAAAGGAGATCCTAGGTTATGGTTTAGATACACATCAATCAGTCTTTCTTTGTAGCTTCAAGGTTGTAAACCCTAGTACTAGACAGAGTACTCGTATTATTCATCATAATAATATTGAAGCTTTTTGGTTATATTCATTGTTCATTCATTCTACTGCATCACAGTTTACTATTACATTGATATTCTTCTAAGTACTAAAGAGTAGATTCCGCATACTCTTAGTATCAACAAAGTTTCTAGCATAGTTGTCTTGAATCTATTCAATACAACTAACCCTTTTACAAGGTTTGCAAGATCTAGTTGGGATCAACAAGTGGTATCAGAGCCTTGTGTTCTGAAACTTTGATCTAGAAGTTATAAAATTTGAATCTGCACAGAGTAAAAACAATCAAGAAGAACTCTTTTTACAAAAGAGATAGATCTAGAAACTACACAAACCAATGCTGCTGCAAAACTGCCACTTCTCAAGCAAGGTGAATATGAGATGTGGAGACTCAGAATAGAGCAATACTTTCAAATTCAAGACTATGCTCTATGGGATGTCATAGAGAATGGCAACTCTTTCAAACCAACAACACGAACAACAGCAAATGCTGATGGTACTTCTACTTCAATGATACCAGGTCCTGTTACTACTGAAGAGAAGGCCCAAAAGAAGAATGATGTAAAAACAAGAAGTATGTTGCTGATGGCTCTTCCCAATGAACATCAATTGAATTTTAATCAATACAAGGATGCCAAGACTTTGTTTGCTGCCATACAAATAAGATTTGGTGGCAATGATGCCACAAAGAAGACTCAAAAGACACTTTTGAAGCAGAGTTATGAGAACTTCAATGCTCCAAGCACAGTGTCACTTGATTTTATCTTTAACAGGCTTCAGAAAATTGTTAGCCAGTTGGCCATCTTAGGGGACAACATTTCTCAAGAAGATCTCAAATTAAAATTCTTGAGAAGTCTGCTTTCTGAATTAAACACTCATGTTGTGGTCTGGAGAAATAAACCAGGTCTTAAAACAATGAGCTTTGATGATCTCTACAACAATTTCAAGATTGTTGAACAAGAGGTCAAAAGAACTGGTACATCAATCTCAAACTCAAGTTCTCAAAATATGGCCTTTGTATCAACTCCTAGCAGTGCAAATGAAGCTAATATTGTTAATGTTCAAGTTAGTACTACCAACTCTTTAGTTAGTATTGATAGTACTCTTAATAGTACTGCTAACTTGAGTGATGCCACTGTCTATGCTTTTCTGTCCAATCAACCAAATGGGTCTCAACTTGTTCATGAAGACCTAGAACAAATTCATGAAGATGATCTTGAAGAATTGGATTTGAAGTGGCAATTGGCATTACTGAGTATGAGAGCAAGGAAGTATTACTAGAGAACTAGGAAGAAGATCACTATCAATGGAAGTGATACTGCAGGATATGACAAGTCCAAGATAGAATGTTTCAACTGTCATAAGATGGGACATTTTGCAAGGGAATGCAGAGGTCTTAGAAACCAAGAAAGCAGACCTAGGAATCAAGACAGTTCAAGAAGAACTGTGAATGTGAAAGACACTTCTTCCAAAGCTATGGTGGCTATTAATGGAGCTGGTTTTGATTAGAGCTTTATGGCAGAAGAGGAAGTGACTACAAACATGGCACTTATGGCTTTCTCAGACTCTGAGGTATACAATGACAAAACTTGCTCTAACACCTGTCTTAAAAGCTTTGAAGCTCTTAAAACTCAACTTGATAATTTAAGAGTAGAATTTAGTATATCTGAGTTTAATCTAGCTACCTATAAAAGAGGTTTAGCATCTGTAAAAGAACAACTTGTCTTTTACAAGAAGAACGAGGTTATGTTTTGTGACCAAATTGCTGTTCTAAAAAGAGATGCCTTATTTAAAGACTCAGAAATCAATGCTCTTAAAATTGAGATAGAGAAGCTTAAGAATGAAAAAGAAAGCAACCAGATTAAAATTAGCAAATTTGAAAATGCTTCTAAATGCCTAGATAAATTAATAGGGAGCCAAATATCTAATAACAGTCGAAAAGGTGTGGGGTATAATGTTGTTCCTCCTCCACCTAAAAGATTATTTGCACCCCTAACTATTGATTTGTCAAACTCTGGTCTTGAGGAGTTCCAACAGCCCGAGTTTAAAGGCTATGGACGTAAGGCCAGTAAGAGTGTCTGTGTAGATACCTCTAATGAGGTTAAGAAAACTCCTGAGACCCCATTGGTTGAGGTTTTAGTGTCAGAGAAAGAGAAGCAAACTGTTTTTCCTAAACAACAAGACAAAACAGCTAGGAAACCAGTTAAGTATGCAGAGATGTACAGATCACAAAAACCTAAGGGAAATAAAAGAAACTAGAATAATCTTAAATCCCAACAGCTAGGTAGTGATTTTATGATGTATAATAAAGCATGTTTTGTTTGTGGGAGTTTTGATCATATTCAAGCTCATTGTAAATACCATCAAAGAGAAAGGATGATATATGGGAATAATTATAACAGGGTGAACTATAACTATACTACCAACAGGACTCACCTTAATGCTCAAAGGAACATGGTTTCAAGAGCAGTTTTAATGAAAATTGGCCTAAAATCTTTTAATACTGCCAGGACAGTTAATTCTACTCATCCCAAATCTACAGCTTTTAGTGCTAAACCATTGTCATGTTTTTCAAAATAAGCACAATCAACTGTAAAAAGGCCCTATCAATAAAAAATAGTATTAACTAACAAAAATTTTAGTCAAAAGTTAATACTGCCAAGGTAAAAGTTAATACTGTTAGGCCAAAAGCAGTTAATACTGCTAAGCCAAATTCTACAGTTGTTAATACTGTTAGGGCTAATCAGGCTAATGCTGTTAAAGATTCAGCATGTTAGGTTTGGAGACCTACCAAACTTAATAGTGCATCAATCACTTTGAAGAAACATAATTATATTGATGCACGAGGCAAATCCAAGTCAGTAATGGCTTGGGTCCCCAAAGGGAACTAAATTCCTTATTTTTATGTGTAGGGAATTCCACCAACTGATGATCAAGGCTATGTGGACAGTGGATGCTCCAAGCACATGACATGCAACATTTCCTATCTCTCATATTTCTAGGAGTTTGATGGAGGATATGTTACCTTTGGAGGAGGAGTCAGAGGAGGAAAAATCACTAGTAAAGGTACTCTCAAAATGGGTAAGCTTGATTTTCAGGATGTGTTCTTTGTCAAGGAGTTACAATTTAACCTGTTTAGTGTCTCACAGATGTGTGACAAAAAGAACTATGTTCTTTTTACTGGCACTGTATGTTTTGTTCTATCTTCTAATTTTAAGTTACCTGATGAAAGTCAGATTTTACTTAAAATTCCTAGAAAGAACAACATGTACAGTATTGATATGAAAAACATTGTTCCTAAAGAGAGTTTAACTTGTCTTGTTGCAAAGGCCACTCTTGATGAATCAATGCTCTGGCATAGGAGGCTTGGTCATATCAATTTTAAAACTTTAAATAAACTTGTTAAGGACAATCTTGTAAGAGGTTTGCCCTTAAAACATTTTGAAAATAACCAAACTTGTGTTACTAGCCTTAAGGGAAAGCAACACAAAGCCTCATGTAAGTCTAAAGTTTAGAACTCTATTACTCAGCCTTTATTCATGTTGCATATGGACTTGTTTGGTCCAACTTTTGTTAGCAGCCTAATGAATAAGAAATATTGTCTTGTGGTTACTGATGATTATAGTAGATTCACTTGGATTTTCTTTTTAGCCTCTAAAGATGAGACAAGTGGCATCCTTAAGAACTTTATAACTGAGATAGAAAACCTAATTGATAAGAAAGTAAAAATAATCAGATATGACAATGGGACAGAGTTTAAGAATAGAGTTATGAATGAGTTTTTGAACAAAAAGGCATTAAGAGAGAATATAGTGTAGCTAAAACTCCTCAGCAAAATGGTGTTGCTAAAATGAGAAATAGGACACTAATTGAGGAAGCTAGAACAACGTTAGCAGACTCTAAGCTACCCACTACATTTTGGGCTGAAGCAGTTAATACTGCTTGCTATGTGCAGAATAGGGTAATAATTGTTAAGCCTCATAACAAGACACCTTATGAACTGTTTAGAGGTAGAACTCCTGCTCTCAGCTTCATGAGACCATTTGGGTGTCATGTTTCTATTCTTAATACCTTAGATCATCTTGGCAAGTTTGATGGAAAATCTGATGATGGATTCTTTGTTGGATACTCATTGACTATTAAAGCTTTTAGAGTATACAACATTAGAACTAGGAAAGTAGAAGAAAACTTGCACATTAGGTTCTTGAAGGATAAACCTATTGTTTTAGGAGATGGTCCAAAGTGGCTATTTGATATTGATAGTCTAACAAAATCAATGAATTATGTGTCAGTTATTGCATGTACAAACTCTAATGATTGTGCAGGTTCAGAAGTCAGTATTGGTAAAGGTACTTCTAGCAAGGAAACTGACACTAGCCAAGACTACATTGTGATGCCTTTGTGGAAAGATTCTTCATTGTTTGATTCTCCTTCAATGAATGTTAGTCATGATAAACCAGAACCTTCTTGTGATGCTGAAAAGAAGGATGATGAAGGGGTTAGTAAAGAAAGTGGAGTTGATGACCAAGAGATACCTGAGAGCAGTACTCCAAATACCAGAATACATAAAGATCATTCTCTTGATCATGTGATTGGTGATATACAATCTGGTGTACAGACAATAGGGATGACAAAAAACTGTAAATGAACAAGGGCTTCTCAGTGTTGCTTATGAAAGGAAACCTCATGAAGACCTCAATACCTGTCTGTTTTTCTATTTTCTATCCTAAAAAGAACCCAAAAGGGTTACCAAAGCTCTAAGTGATTCAGCTTGGGTAGAAGCAATGCAAGAAGAGCTTCTACAGTTTAAGCTTCAAAAGGTTTGGGTTCTTGTGGATTTACCTAAGGGAAAAAGGGCCATTGGTACAAAATAGATATTCAAAAATAAGAAAGATAAAAGAGGCATAATCATCAGGAACAAGGCAAGACTAGTTTCTTGGGGATATACTCAAGAAGAAGGCATAGACTATAATGATGTCTTTGCCCCTGTAGCAAGAATTGAAGCCATAAGACTGTTCTTAGCTTATGCTTCCTTTATGGGATTCATGGTGTACCAAATGGATGTTAAAAGTGCTTTTCTTTATGGTCAGATTGAAGAGGAGGTATATGTGTGTCAGCTTCTAGGGTTTGAAGATCCTGACTATCCTGACAAGGTTTACAAGGTGGTGAAAGCACTGTATGGGTTGCATCAAGCTCCAAGAGCCTGGTATGAGACCTTCGCCAAGTACTTATTGGACAATGGGTTTCATAGAGGAAAAATAGATCAGACCTTGTTTATCAAGAAGCAAAAGGGGGATATTTTACTTGTACAGGTCTATGTGGATGATATTATTTTTAGCTCTACAAAGAAGGAGTTGTGCTTTGAATTTGAGAAACTGATGAATGAGAAATTTCAGATGAGTTCTATGGGAGAACTCACCTTCTTCTTAGGTTTACAAGTAAAGCAGAAAGAAGATGGAATTTTTATCAACCGGGATAAATATGTGACTGACAAATTAAAGAAGTTTGGTTTTCAAGATGTCAGGACAGCTAGCACACCCATGGATACAGAAAAACCCCTGCTCAAGGATTCAGATGGTGATGATGTTGATGTCCATTTATACAGGTCAATGATTGGATCATTGATGTATCTTACATCATCCAGGCCAGATATTATGTTTGCAGTATGTGCATGTGCCAGATTTCAAGTTACACCAAAAGTTGCATACTCACATGCTGTAAAAAGGATTTTTAGATATCTAAAAGGCAAACCTAAATTAGGTCTTTGGTATCCTAGAGATTCTCCCTTTGATCTGGTGGCATATTCTAATAGTAACTATGCTGGAGCTAGCTTAGATAGGAAATCAACAGCAGGAGGTTGTCAGTTCCTAAGATGCAAATTGATATCATGGTAGTGCAAGAAGCAAACTATGGTTGCCACCTCCTCTATAGAAGCTGAGTATGTGGCTGCTGCTAGTTGCTGTGGACAAGTACTCTGGATTCAGAATCAAATGCTGGACTATGGGTATTGTTAGATATGAGTAAAAGACTCGGTCACCCCGTATATTCATTATGTATAATAGTTCATAGTTTAATAGTTAATCGTATATCTTTCGGTTTTAAGCTGGGTACTAATACCCGGTATTTTGTAAAAACTATATAAGCCTCTTCTAACTTTGGAAGAGGCAAGCTGGTCATAATCATTTTCCTTTAACACATACATTTCTCTCTCTAGAAATATCTCTCTATTCTTGGTCATCAACCCACTTGCTTTACCTATACCCCGTCATCATCCTTCTTGTCAACAACACTAAGGTGGTTATAGTTTTTCATGGAATTTACTTCATTGAAGGATAATCAAACATGAAGAATATTTCCTACAAAGGAATCTCTATGTAGTCTTGGCTAGTCGTACAGGTTCCATGCTAGAAGTACCTTTACCAATAATGACTTCTGATCACTGCATCAATCTGGAGAGTGTTGTACATGCAAATATCCGACACTTATATTTATTTGATTTTGTTAGTATATTTTAATCAATTTGCCTCTTTGGACCTTCTACTTAAACTAATTGGTTTATCCTCCATAGAACCTAATGTGTAAGTATTTCTTCTGCTTTCCTGGTTCTATAGATTGTATACTCTAAATGCCCTTCTAGTCAATGATGTTTCCATCTAAAAGATCCATACATCGATTTTTCCATCAACTAGCCAAGATGATCCTAAGGTTTTATGAATAGATATTTTGACTCCCATATGGTCTCATGAAGCTGAGCGCATGGTTTAATCTAAACAGTTTTCATATAAAGGGTGTTTGTTTGGTGGCCTTAACACCTTTATACCCTATTGCTGCACATAGCAAGCAGTATTAACTGCTTCAGCCTAAAATGTAGTGGGTAGCGTAGAGTCTGCTAACATTGTTCTAGCTGCCTCAATCAGTGTCCTATTTCTCCTTTCAGCAACACCATTTTGCTAAGGAGTTCTAGCTACACTATATTCTCTCTTAATGCCTTTTTGTTCATAAAACTCATTCATAACTCTATGTTGGGAATTATAATTTGAGTTGATTATGACAAAACATATTAAAGATGGAAGACCTACAAGACAAAGCTGGAATTAAAGTTATAGGTGATTGAAGATTAGTCTATCAGTTTTAATGCCTCAGCTAAAGTTAAAGATCAACATAATGCTTTTGATTGATGACTGGTCAAATAGTATTTATGATGATTGAAGGGACTGTTAAATAAGATTGATCGTTATCTTGTCTTTGTAAACCCTACTTCTCTATTATATTAAAGAGGGTAGGCGTCTTAAGTATTTTATCTATTCATAGTTATGATCTCTCCAATGAGATGTCTAATAGTTAGTTTGTGTAATTGTTGTAGGGTAGCCATAGACTGGCGTATTGAATCTTCTATGTGCTTATTATTCATAGACGATGTTTAATGTCGATTAGTTTTAGTTTATTAGTATTGAATATAGAAATCCTTGTTCATAAAATGATTGTGTTCTTTATTTTTCCGTTGCGTGTTATTCAATCATTGTTATTTTTTTATCTCTAGATGGCTTATTCGATCTCAAAATGAGGTTTCTGAGAGGGTTGCTATCGATATATGGGTTCGATCAAGGTTTTAATGTCGTGTTTATTTTTATATTTGGTGTAAATGTATGTTTAATAATTCTAGGGTTTTGAAAGAAAACCCTTAAACTATATGAACCAGTAGCGTTCGTGTTACATAAGTAAAGAAATGAAGCTGCAATTGTTGACATGGTATTCTTCGTACAATAGCAGAAATGCTACGTGGGTTTTATCTACTTTCTGTCCCATATACTTTGTGTTAATTTATGCTGCCCCAAGATTAAGTCTGTTGGTTGTGCTTGTTATTCTGATAGCCTTGTTCTGATATAAAGCAAGTTTTTCTCCTAGTGTTTATACCGATAACTCGGTACGCACACTTATTGGACGCGTTTGGAGCTCGGAATTATGATGATGTGTTTGGATCGTTTGACAGTTTGTGCATGATATATTTTATTGAATGGCAATAAGTTCACACGTCATTTACTAATTTTTGGTCGGAGTATGATACGATATCAGGCCCTTGACATTGGATCTAGTGATACTGGTCGTTGATGCGCGGAGCTCACTGAGACACTATCGGCCTTTGGCATGTGATCGCCATGCATATTAGTGACTACAAGAATTATCCAAAGGACATTTTATTACATTATATTAGTAATAAGCATGTCTTGTTAGTACTAAAGAAGAGATGATCTATGCTACTGAGTTTGAGATTCACGAGATGGTTAGTATTATTTTAAGGGGAAGCTTATTGTTCATATACTTACCATCTACATGCACTCCTATTTGAGTTTGACTATAATGGGGAAGAGTTGATGGATAAAATAATTTTCTGGGGAAGTTCTTAATCTATATTTGCTTCAGGGGATTAGCTTGTGCTTATCGGGTTTTGTCATTAATTATACCTAGCGGGACGTTTGTTAGGAATTATAATTTAAGATTGATTTGGACAAAATCTCTATTTAAAGATGGAAGCCTACAAGACAAAGTGGAATAACATTATTGCTGAGTCGAGATTGGTCAATAGTATTTAATTGCTATGCATAATAGATTAAGATCAACATTAATGACTGATTGATGACTGGTCAAATAGTGATTTATGATGAGTGCAAGACTGGTTAAACTAAGTCATATAATATGTATTTAGTTGATTGTAGACTGGTTAAATAAGTGTGATCTTATCTTGTCTTGTTATCCCATTCTCCCTCTATTTTTTATTTAAAGGGTAGGCGTCTAGGGTAGAATTATCGATTCTTAGTTAGATCTCTCCCAATGAGAGTCATAATAGTTATTTGTGTAATAGTTGTAGTTTAGCCATAGTTGAGTCATGATTCATCTATGTGCTTTTTAGTCATTGTCGTCTGACTAAAGTCGAATAGTTTTTAGTGTATTAGTATTGAATATAGAAAACACTTGTTCATAACTATGATTTGTGTTCTTTATCTTATTCTGTTGGTGTTATCAATCTTGGTTTTATATCCTAGTTGGGCTTAATCGATCTCAACACTCTATTCTTTAACTATGTTACCATGGGTCACATATGTTTATTTGTCTTTCTTTTACAACTAGGATTTTCTTATCTCTGTTATAAAGTTCTTAAGGATGCCAACTTATCTCATCCTTAGAGGCTAAAAAGAATAATCAAGTGAATCTGCTTATATCTTCAGTCACCTAAAGGCATATATTTCTTTTCATTAGGTGCTAACATAATAAGTTTGACCAAACTAGTCCATATAAACATGAATAATGGCTGAGTATTGGAGATCTGGGAACTTTGGGACCTTACATGTTGGCATTGTGTTTCTTTCCCTTGAGGACAAGCAACACCCATAGTTTGGTCATTTTCAAAATGTTTTAAGGGCAAACCACTCACAAGATTATCCTTAACAAGTTTATTTTTTAGTTTAAAAATTATTTTGACCATAGGCCTCCTATGCCTGAGCATGATTCATCAAGAGTGGCCTTTGATACAAGACATGTTAAACTCTCCTTTAAGGAACATATGTTATCATATCAACACTGTTCATGTTGTTCTTTCATAGGAAGTTTAAGTAAAATCTGACTGTCATTTGGTAACTTAAAATAAGAGATAGATCAAAACATGCCAGTGTTAGTATAAATAGAACAGTGTTCTTTTGGTCACACATCTATAAAGACACTAAAAGTTAAATTGTAACTCCTGACCTAAAGAACACATCTTGATATATCAAGCTTACCCATTTTAAGAGTACTTTACCAGTGATTTTTCCTCATTTGAATCTCCTCCCATAAAGGTTACTATTTCCTCCATCATAACTCTTGGAAATCTGAGAGATAGGAACGGTTTCCTGTCATGTTGCCAGGAGCATCCATATCCACCCCGCTCCCAAACTGTACAAGCCCAACATCCAGATTCTCATTCAGTTCTAGCTTGTTCATTCAGTTGGTGGAATGCTGTACATCAAAATAAGGATTTAGTTTCTTTGGGACCCAAGCCATTATTGACTTGGATCTGCTCTGTGCATCAATATAAATTTATGTTTCTTCACAATGTGATTATTGCACTATTCAAGGTTTGGTAGTCTCCAAACCAACTTTGTGAGGCGCTTAACAAATTTGCCTGATTGTCCTAACAGCATTAACAACTGCAAAATTTGGCCTAGCAGTATTAACTGCTTTTGGCCTAACAATATTAACTTTTACCTTGGCAGTATTAACTTTTTGACTAAAATTTTTGTTAGTTAATACTGTTTTTGATTAATAGGGCCGTTTTACAGTTGATTGTGCTGATTTTGAAAAATGTGACAATGGTTTAGCACTAAAAACTGTAGATTTGGGATGAGCAGTATTAACTGTTTGGCTGTAAATTTAAATATAAAAAAAGGATTTTTTTTTTTAGGCCGGTTTGTTTTCATTAAACTGCTATTAGAACCATGTTCCCTTGAGCATTAGGTTAGTTCTATTGGTAGTATAGTTGTAGTTCATCTGTTACTAAGTATTACCATTACTCATCCTTTCCTTTTGATGGTATTTACAATGAGCTTGAATATGATCAAAACTCCTACAAACAAAACATGTTTTATTATACATCACAAAATCACTACCTAGCTGTTGGGATTTAAGATTATTCCAGTTTATTTGATTTCCCCTAGGTTTTTGTGATATGTACATCTTTGCATACTTAACTGGTTTCCTAGCTGTTTTGTCTTGTTGTTTAGGAAAAACAGTTTGCTTCTCTTTCTCTGACACCAACACTCAAAACAATGGTGGTATTCAGAAATTCTTCTTAACCTTATTTGACGTTATCTACATAGGACACAATCTTAGGTAACTTAGCCTTCAAAATCAGGCTGTTAGAACTCCTCAAGACCAGAGTAGGACAAATCAATAATTGAGGGTGCAAATAAGCCTGTAGGTGGGGGTGGAACAACATTATAGCCCACACCTTTTCTACTGTTGTCAATTATTTAAATCCGATTAATTTATTAAAAGCTCTTAGTGGCATTTTCAAATTGTAATTTTTATTCTGACTGCTTTATTTTTCATTCTTTTGCTTCTCTATCTCAATTTTTAGTCGCATTGATTTCTGTGTCTTTAAATGAGGCTCTTTTTTGAACAACAATTTGGTCACAATACCATTACTTCATTTCTTCTTGTAAAGTAACAGTTGTTCTTCTATAGATGCTAAACCTTATGTTATTGGAAGCTAAATTAATACCACAGATGTTATTTAACTCTACTCTTTATATTATCAATTTATGTTTTAAGAGCTTCAAGTTTTAGACAGGTGTTAGGCAAGTTTTTTTCATATATACATCAGCAGTCTGAGAAAGCACTATAATGTGCCATGTTTGTAGTCACTTCTCTTCTGCCATTTAAGCCTCCAATCAAAACCCTATCCATCAATAGCCACCATGCTTTTGGAAGTAGGGTCTTCCACATCAACAATTATTAACTTGAACTGTCTTGATCTACTAGGCCTCTTTCTTGGTTTCTTGGACTTGCATTCCTTGCAAAGGTACCATCTTATGACAGTTGAAACATTCTACCTTAGACTTTTCATATCCTGCAGTATCACTTCTATTGATAGTGATCTTGTTCCCAGTTCTCTGGTAATACTTCCTTGCTCTCACACTCAGTAATGCCAATTGCCACTTCAAATCTATTTCTTCAAGATCATTTTCATGGATTTGTTATATGTCTTCATGTATAAGTTGAGACCCAGTTAGTTGATTGGCCAGGAAAAAAAGCATTAGACAGGGAATCACTCAGTTAGCAGTACTTACTCAAAGAGTTCTTATCAGTTCTATTCTGATAAGAGTTGGTAGTAATAACTTGAACATATAACTAGTATTAGCTTCATTGGTACTGCCAAGTGTTAGTATACAATGGACATCACTTTTGAAACTTGAGTTTTAAGATTGATCTACCAGTTCTTTTGACTCTTGTTCAACAATCTTGAAATTGTTGTATAGATTATCAAATCTCATTGTGTCAAGATCTGGTTTATTCCTTTAAACCATAACATGAGTGTTCCATTCAGAAGGCGGACTTCTCAAGTATTTTAAATTGAGATCTTCTTGAGAAATGTTTTCCCACTGATGGTCAACTGGCTAACAATTTTTTTAAAAGCATGTTAAAGATAGGAATTCAAGTCGATCTGTGCTTGGGAAGTTGTAGTTCTATAACTCTGCTTCTGAAGTTCTTTTGAGTTCTTTGGGATTCATTGACACATTCTTGTTTGTTTTTATTGGAGCAAACAAAGTCTTGGCATCCTGTGTACTTGATTAAACAGTAATTGTTGTTCATTTGGGAAGTGCCAATCATTTAGAACATAATCTTGTCTTGTCTACATCATATCTTCTTTTGGGCCTTCTCTTCTAGTGAGTAAAGGGACATGTTTTCATTGAAGTAAAAGTGTCCATAGCTTAAAAATTGAATGTATTGCTTAGTCTTATTCTCAGATCTCACATTCACCTTGCCATGGCCGTTTTAAGACAGTATGGTTTGTGTAGTTTCTAGCATCTATCATCTTTTGTTAATAAAGTGTTCTTCTTTATTGTTTCTTCTGATCAAAGTTTCAGATACACAAGGCTATTCTGATACCACCCTTTGTTGATCATTACTAGATCTTGCCAAAACTTTGTATAAAGGGTTGTTGTATTGAATAGATTCAAGACAACTATGCTAGAAATTTTGTTGATACTAGGTATGCGGAAATAACTCTTTAGTAAATTTGAAGAATATCATATGTAATAGTAAACTGTGATGCGTTGATTGACATGAAAAATGAATATAACCAAAAAGATTCACTCATTATTATGATGTATAAATAGATGTACTCTATCTAGTACTAGGTTTTCCAACCTGAAGCTTACAAGAAAGACTGATTGATGTGTGTTACTAAACCATAACCTAGGTTCTTCCTTTTACTTACACAAGGAAGTCATTTACAAGTGATAACTATAAATCTTCTAAAACATTAAACTTATATGCATATCTTTCTAAATATATAGAATATACACAAGATAACTAATACATATCTTTTAACACGTCTTTACTCCTCTTCACACGTCTTTATCTTCATGCAGTCTTCAGTCTTTATCAGCAGTATAAATCTCTTCAGCAGTGTTAAGTTTAGTACTAGCAGTACTAACTTATACCTAGCAGTACTAACATTCTTCTAGCAGTACTAACTGGTTTATACTGCCAGTTATGACTTAAGCAGTACTAACACTTTGACTTGGCAGTACTAAGTCTAATGAGTTTAATTCCCAACATAGTTTGTTGGGGAATCCGTGCCTAGCCGATGCTGGTATGGGTCACTCCATGTTTGTGGTGGATAATGATGGGTCATGTACTCAAGCTGTCTGGTACAACATGTTTCTACTACATACTCTGAATGTTTGGGGTAGGATCAAGTAGGGGCTGGTATTGATGGAGTTTTTTCTTATGGATGAGAAGTTTTAGATTTTATGTTGGACACAAGGCTCAAGTGAATGATTACCGGAGCAAATGTTAGATTTTGGGATCAACATTATTTTCGCATTTAGTAGTGTTAGGAAGTATTTTTTTACTTTCTTTGGTTAGTCATAAGATTGGATTGTCTTTCTTATGTAGGGCGTTGGTTGTAGCACTTAGGTGCTTGTGAGTGTCCATTTTTGGATTGAGATAAGAGAATTCATCATTATCCTTTGTACTTCAATTATTTTTTGGTGTAATATAATTTAACGGGGAAAACCCTTTACCCCACCAAAAAAAATTGTTTGGCTTTGTGCTTGTTGTAGCCTTTCTTCCATTATCAAACCACCAAACATTTAACATAATCCCGTTTCATTTGTTTGTTTTTTCACAAAAAAAAACTCACAAACACAATCGACATAGGTAAGAGAATCATAGATGAAATTTATTTTATGCAAAAATGTAGTTATTTAAGGTTTTTTGATTTAGTTGGTTAAAGGTGCAATTGCTTTGGGGTTTTGGTTGGATTGATGAGTAGAATAATTATTTAGGATTTCTTAATTTAGTTTGTTAAAGCTGCAAGTGTTTTACGAGTTAATCAAGATGTTAGGGTTTTTGTTCGGTGTTGGTGCATTCTATTATGAATCACTGTCCTTAAGTTTACCTTTTTTGATTTTGCATTTAAGTTTGACATGTTTTTGAGGTTTCGGTTGTGGTATATGAGCAGAACACTTGGTTTTTATTTTACTGTTTCAAATTTGATGATGCATGTTGGTTATCTTTCCTGTATTTATGGTAATATGGATTATACTTACTTGGCTATGTGTTCGGTCCACACGTGAAGTCATAAGTTTGGCTGTAAAAGCTCGGGATGTCAATCAACTGCAAGGGGTTGTTTTTGCAGCCAACCGTGGTTTTGGCATGGTGAAAACCACATGGCATAAAATGCAACTTAATTCTGAAATCGATTTGATTTTTGACCTAGGGTACTGGATTTAGGATTTCAATGATTGTCATACGTTTTGTATGTTTAATTTGGGTAATATTTGCTTGGCTATGATGATTCGGCTGCTCTATGAGTCATATTTTTGGCGTATCATAAAAATGGGTGCATAAAATGACATCCGTTTTTTGTAGCCATTTGCCATATCCGAGCTCAAGGTCAAGTTGTTTTATAACTTGGTACCGCCATAGACAAATAAATTTTTTGCTAATTTAGGATTTTAGCCTTTTTTAGTTGATACATTTAGATCTTATTTTAATGAACTAGAAGTTCCTAAGGATTGGTAAACTTTTCTTCATCTACAAATTCCTGATGAATCAGGTTCTTGAGGAGTATGGGGGTGCTCGGTATAATCTTAAGTCTTGATGCATGTTCCCTTAGGGTTATATTTAGCACCCTCAACGCTTCTTGAGAATGCTAAGATCCTGCACAGTGATTCGTCATTGCATAATGCAGATAATTCTTGAGGAGTGCGAGGGTGCTTGATATAATCTTAGGTTTTGCGGCGGGTTTTTTAGGAATATATCTAGCACCTTAACACTTCTTGAGAATGTTGAGATCATGTGCTTTGATTCGTTGCTGCATAATTTCTAAATTTGGAAGAAAAAACAGTTGTATGTATGTATGTATATGAGTATCTTTGATGTTGGAGGTGGCTTTGCAGATTTATTAATAGTTAATGTTTAGTCTTATGATGATATTCACTTTGTGATTGCATAAATGATTTGGTTATATGCTGAGTTCAGATTTAGGCATGGCAAAAATCAGATAGCAAAATACAGCCATCTTTTGTAGCCGATACGATATGATACCATGTCTACGTCCACGATCAGCAAAACAACATCTCACATACTAGAGTCTAGAGACATACCTTAGTCGTGTATAAACCAGCCATGTCTCGATCCTATATAAACGATAAAATCAAAACTGATAAAGCCCAAACATAACAACAACCAATAATTAAGAATCATATAAAGACTCACACACCCAAACAAATCTAACTGAAATCACAAGTCTTTCCCCTAGCTGTAGACAGTGCAAGAATTCGTACTTGTCAAGGAAGATTGTTAACCATAAAGATTCATAGCAAGAACAACGATCTGGAGGTCGGGGAGGAAAAAAAGGAAACTAGCCATTTATTAGATTTAGAAAGAGAAAGGTAAGATGTGTGTGTTTCTAGAGAGAGAAAGGGAAACACACACACTTATAAGAATACAAATGTTTTTCTCACCCTTCTATGGAAGTATAGGAGGGGTATTTATAGGCCTAGTGACACCTAACTATCCTAACTTGTCATTATTAGTCCATATGTGCCATGCCTTATGTAAACTATTGTAATTCCGTGTTAGTCGACATATTTTAAGGCTAACAATATTCACCAAATATGTGGACATACAGAATTACTTACAATGTTCATAACAAGTACAAATACAACAAAATAAATTCTTCCAAAGCTCTTCCAATGCCGAAGATGTCTTCTGCGTCCTCTGGTCTTGATACTTGTCTGGTCTTGATAATTGTAATTGTTATTTTTGATCAAATCGCACATTTTTTGATCTAATCGCGCATTTGAAAAGATCAAATCGCACCTTTTTCTGCCAAATCGCACATTTTCTGCCAAACCTCACATTTTGTGCCAAACCTCACATTTAAACAAAAACATAAAAACCCTCTAAAACCCACAATTTTTAACGTTTTGGCTGAATTTTTTTGCAAAACACATTATATTTAAGCTATATCTAACATAAAAACACAAAATTTAACATTTTTAACACCAAAAATTGTGCCACTTTTTCAAATATATAGCTTAAGAAAGGAGTCTAAAATCCCACAAATCAACCAAACACAAACACAAAACATTCCTGGCTCTGATACTAATTGTTAATTATAAAGATTCATAGCAAGAACAATGATCCGGAGGTCGAGGAGGAAAGAAAAGGAAACTAGCCATTTATTATATTTAGAGATAGAAAGGTAAGATGTGTGTGTGGTTTTAGAGAGAGAAAGGAAAACACACACACACTTATGAGAATACAAATATTTTCCTCACCCTCCTATGAAAGTATAGGAGGGGTATTTATAGGCCTAGTGACACCTAACTATCATAACTTATCATTATTAGTCTCTACGTGTCACGCTTTATGTAAACTATTGTAATTCCGTATTAGTCGACATATTTTAAGGCTAACAAAGCAGATCAAGGTGTTATCCATAGTGTCAGGCAGAGAATCAAATCGTAATTCATAGATTTAAAGGGATAAGATGACTTAAAGAGCTTAATATAGCAGAATTAGTCTCGGTCCTCATTTCAAACAAAACCACCAATCACAATCACCACCACAAATTCTCAAGTACTAGAGACATAGGGTGGTCGTGTATATGTCTCGGTCCACGATCAACAAAACAACATCTCACGTACTAGAGTCTAGAGACATACTTAGTCGTGTATAAACCAACCATGTCTCGGTCATTTATGAACGAGAAAATCACAACTGATAAACCCCAAACATAACAAGAACCAATTATCAAGAACCAGATAAAGACCCACACACAAAACTAGATCTAACTGAAATCACAAGTCTATCCTCTAGTTGTGGACAGAGCAGGTATTCGTACTTCTCAAGGAAGTAGATCAAGGAGTTTTCCACAATGTTAGGCAGAGAATCAACTCATAATTTAGAGATTTAAAGGAAGAATGTACAACGAAACAGTTCAGATTTAACTGGCAAGGCTGTAATAAAAGTGCCTCGTCAAGATACAAATATCATAGTTATGTGTCCACCGTTATGATTATCTCGAGTACTAGAGTTTAGAGACATAGCTTTGTAATGTCAAAACTAAAATATGTCTCGATCCTCTATGAACAAAAAAATTAGAAGATATGCGACAAACAAAACCACCACTCGTATCAAAACATATACCCGCCATGGCTGCAATTATATTGCCCCGCCAACATACGGTTAAGATTATATCAAGTCCTCTAGAACGATAATATATAAGTTGAGAAAGAAATATATAACCGCAATAACTACAGTAAAATTGTCCCGCCAAGATACATAAATTGCATACAAGTACACAGTTAAAAAAACAATCTAATCCACCAAATAACACACACCAAAGACATAACGAATAACAACCATACAACTACTTCCGATCAAAATACACATGGTTAGTTCATACACGCATGTGCATTATATATAATTGATCAACCAAGATACACCTTCATTATTACCAAGAAAAACACTACCCACTACAGAAAATAAATTTATTACCAAGAAAAAACAATAGAGTTAATAAAACACTACCAAATACACAAATCAAACAACTTATAAGCAATTATATTGACAAAAACAGTAAAAGCGATAACCCTAATCATTTACAAATGTTCAAATAAGTTGTTAATTTTATGGAAAAAGTATAAAAGACTACACGATACACAAAAAAAACATAGTAATACAAATAAACCCTAAGATAAAAAACAGTAACCCTAAAAAATTAAATTTTAAACAAAGTCAAAAAATAAACTAAAACTTACTCTAGCCAACGACATTTTTTTTGGATTTGGAGGATAAGAAGAAGAGCCGTTAGGGTGTGCTTATAGTTAGGGTCTTTTCATCAAGAACACTCCTTTGGCTTGTATGTGGTGATTGTTGTGATAGTATACATGTGTTGTGTTTTCATGTGTGTTATTTGGGTGTGATGTGTGTGTTTGTAGGTTGTGTGGTTTGATCGGTAGTGGTTATGTGGTTTAGGGATTAGATTTGGGTTTAGTGTGTGTTATTTGGGGAGATTTGTTTTATTTTGTTAGATTTTTGTGTGTATGTTTGGCTTTTTTTATGTTTGAAATGTTTGGGCACAAAAAACGATAATGTACTTATTGTGTGAATCTAGAAAAAAAATATACAAAAAGTGTACCTTTTTACCTATCGGTCGCCCAACTAATACACGGGTCACCTTAATATCGTATGTTTGAATTTTGGTACAAATGTATAAAATACAAGCCGCCTCGAGTATACAAAAAATGGGTCACCCCAAAATATTAAATTGAGAATTACAAAACATACTTACTACCCCACTTTTACACAATGTACTTGCGAGGGACAAATGTCATTTTTGGGTTAAGTCACCCAAGTTTCTCAAGTTTTTCAAGTCGCCTTGAGGCATTCGTAGAAACAATTTTTTTGCGAGGCAAGTATCACAAACACCATGGGCTCATGAAGCAAAAATAAAAATTTTCTTTTTTTATTAAAGGTGTACTTGGTCTCATCCCATCCGATGGGTAATTTTTTAAAAGTTTGTCAATATATCTTAGTGAATTTTTGGGCTTACGAAAACCATCACATTCCTGATTAGCAGCATGAATGGATGCAATTAATATTTTCGCAATGCTAAGGGCCCTAGCCGCTTCAAAGCTGAACGTGCAGCAGCGTCTGCATTAATTTTAGAAACTGAAGTTTTTTCCTAATTAAGTGCTCAGATGTAAAATAGTGCCAGAATATGTTTTAGCATACTTAAAAATTGATCGTAATGGCAGTCTAATCTCATGAGCAACTCCACGACTAACACAGCTTCATCAACACAACAAAATATGTTAAAAAGATACACAACTGTCAGCTCACTATAAAAAGAAACCAACATTTTAGTTTGGAAAAAAATCACAATTTTAGCAGGTTTTAAAGGTTTGTACGTATTCTACTCTTTTAACCCGCTTCCTTCAGACCTAAATTGTTCCGCAAACGAAACTCAAACACTACAAATTCGATAGCGTAAGAAACAAATCTTGCCATTAAAGTATCACATATTGTAATAATATGAAGCTAAGTAACTATATTGGTATCTATGTAGAGTCGTACATATAATGTCTAACTCAATTATACCTGAATTTGAGACGTATGAGATAGTTAGTTGTCATTTTTTTAAAATAATTTGAGACGTCTATCATTGTAAGGATAAACACTTGAACTTCAATTAGTTTCTTCTTTTGTTGATTGAAAGGTGACCGAGTCGAAATATCATTATTGTGCATATATCATTCAGAACATGAGTAATATTAGTTGAACAGTTATAAGAGCTAAATGTGAGTAGTTCATGTTTCCAAACCTCATTACTAAATAGTAAGTTTTGTTACTAAAAGGAAAGAAAAGAGATGTAGCATAACAAATGTGAATTTTATGACCTGTGGTTCTTTTTTTCTACAAATTGACTTTTTTTGGCTTATTTAGGACAAAATGGACATGTTCTCCATATTTGATGCATGGATAATTTCTTTTGCCAAATCCAAAACTATAAAACTGATATGAGATATATATAAAAAAGGCCTTTCTCTCAATCTTACTACTTCTAATATATAGATATGACTATATACCAATTAGAGGTCAATGTACCTTCTATTACAACAATATCCAATGCAACAAACTTTTAATCTCCCAATTTCCCTTCAAGATCATAATGATCCAAAATCACGTCTGATTTGGTTTCTTCTTTGCCGTCGGAGATAAAGATCGCCACAAAATAGAAAATACTTGTTCGCTAAGGTTCATACGCGATAATATACAAACTATGCATGGATTCAAAAACGTAGTTTAAATAGTGATACATGAGCTAACAAATTGATACACACGGTGGCAGCCCTACCCTCAGTGTAAGTTTTTTTCATCTTTCATTTACTACATTTTGCTTATAGTTGTGTCACAAAGTTACTATGGCATTATTTGCACCAGGATGTAACATGCCTTTAAGATATAGTTTTTAATTGGATAATCCTAGGTTTGCATAAGCATTTTCATGTGTTTGAGTAAACTTATTCAAACTATGTATTATCGTGTTTTGGTTAATTTAGTAATGGCTATAAAATTCTACAACTAAAGACAATGTAGGTAACTACGTAGCATGTCATTTTGCAAATTCTGATTGTTGGTTTAAAAGATTTAGCATAGCTGCACAACTAAAAGCAGATACAAAACAAAATTGAACACTAAAACGCTTAGCTACTAGTCCAGTTTAATTCTACTTGCAGGGAGTTGTTTTAGCCAAACACACCTCTTCTAAAACCTTTTCTTCGTGCGTATTTATAGGGAGGTCTGCAAATAGGGAGTGCACATTTGTTGCAAGCCACAAACGGCTCGCCCATCCGACATTATTTCAATTATGGCTCCCCAGTTCTTTCACAGAATTCACCTATTGAAGTACCATTTAAGTTAATTTTAACTGAAAGCTGTATAATCTATTTAGGATTCTACTTGACTGACACATTTTGGATCGAGCACGAAAGATAAAAGACCTCTCATATTACTTGGTCATCTACCGGATATTTTACACTATGCAACACAAAATTGTAGTTTTTCATATTGTGATGTGAGATAATAGTGATGAAACCCGAGCTTATAAAAACACAAAATACGACTGTATTGTTTAGGGAGCACAAATATAAAAAATACCTCCAATCTTTTCATTTCCATTTTGGCTTTCCTTTTTCATGGTCAATCTTTTCATTTCCATTTCAGCTTTCCCTTTTCATGGTTTTCCCAAGCTTGTATCTTTACTTCTGCGCTCTTGTACCTACCAACGAACAGCATCAAATTTGATAGTATACAGTTATCAAGTACCGAGATTTGAGGTGTTTGGATTTGTGTTTTTCGAAATGACTATCGTGATTTAAGCCAGAGATAGGTAAACTTACATCTAACCTATAATAATTAATTTCACCAACAACTTCGTACATGTTTTTCTTATAATCTTATTCTTATTACTCCGCACCTTATAATATTTAAAAGGTCGTTATCAGAATCAGTCTTTGCAAACACTCTAAACCAATCACTTCACATCACAATAATCAGTTTGAGCAAATACAAATAGTGATTTTCATCTAAAGAACAAAATTAATAAAAGGGTGATAGAAAAGTTTTCACCTTGCTATATATTTTGCGTGTTATGCTTCCTACACCATAGCTCGTGTCTCAAGAGGACTCGCCTTATGATCTTGGTCCACCATAGTTATGCCATAGTGTCTCAAGAGGACTCGCCTTATGATCTTGGTCCACTATAGTTATGCCATAGTGTCTCAAGAGGACTCGCCTTATGATCTTGCCATAAATTTCGTCACTTTTTACACGCTCCCCATCTTGCCTTTTAGGTCATCTCAAATAATGTGAAGAAGGCATAACTAAAAAAACAAAGGCAAAAGTTAAAAGCAAAACATGACTGTAAGAAAATGCATACACAAACACCGGAGAAAATCGTAATCTACAAACACACAGTAACACGGAAAGAACGAAACAGAATATCCAATTCCATCAGTTACATAAAAAATGTTCTGAGCCATACCTGAAAAAAAAGGGTTAGAACATGAATTGGTATTTAAAATCGAGCTAAATAAAATACGCTGCACATATCAGTAAAATCATCACAAAAGATGTTGTATAGATTAGTTTACCATGTATGTGGTCTTCTACATCTATTTCGTCTAGTAAATTTGGATACTGTCTTTCACATGTAGATTGGTCAAACAACATTTTTTCTTGATGTTTGAACACAATAAAGTCAAATTCTTGAACGCCATTATCTATCATAAGCTTTGGAGCGAATTTTAAAAACTGAAGTTTCTTCCTAATATGAATTATTGAGCAATCAAGACCGAAATAGTAAATGATTAATGGTCCCAAGCAAAACACATGATCCATAAAAAATGACAACACTTATTAAATAAGTAAATGTATAGATTTTAGAGGATATATTAAACATCGTGTAACATGAAAGATTTTACTTTAACATTATACATCCTGTTGAAATATAGCTCTCAAAATTTAATACTATAAAGCAATTTATAATGATGCCAACAAATTAACAAATGATATACACATTTCTAGTTCAACAAATGCCAAAACTGAATTCATATCCTATTAACATTTCAACAAACACATGGTTGGCAACCTCAACTCAATACCAAATATCTCAAACCAAGAAAATATTGTGACAATCTGTAGATGTATAGTAGTTAACAAAGACAAACCTGGAAAAAGGGAAATTTCCCGCAATAACTTCTAGACGAAAACCTATCAACCTGAAAAAGTAGAAGACAACCATCAATGATTAGGCATGCGAATTTGGTTCCATTTCATGAAAAATAACTATTCATAAAGATTAAAAATTAACAGAATTTTCTACACCTGTTGATAAGAAGCCAATTACATCTTGTTTAGTTTTTGTAAGAATCTAATCGAATTTATTAAGGGTTTATGTGTTCATCTTCGCAAGTGGCAATTTCTAGATTCATCTTCTTCATTTTAAGCTGAAGATCCCATTTTTGGGTTTTTTTTGGTTTATTGGTTTTATCAGAGGTTTTTTTGGTTTTAGTGGTTTTATGAGAGTGGTTGGTTTTCCGGTGGTGGTTTTGATCAGAAAGAGAAACATGTAGAGTGAGAATGAATGAGAAAGAGTGATGATAAGGGGGTAAAGAAAAAGAGGGACACGTATATATATGGGATACGTGTCATTAATAAGGATAGTAAATGCAATTAAAGGATCCCATTAAAGATGCCTCGGGTTAACGATCTTGGCTTTTAAATATATAGTATAATGTAAAAAATGTATAACATATGGCCTTATGATTAAGTTTTGTATAACTTATTGATATCGTAGTTCTTGTAGAGTCATGTAAATGTCAAAAATGTATAACATATGGTCTTATGATTAAGTTTTGTATGAATACATTTTAGAGAGACAAATATAATATAAACCGATGTGTGCTATATGAATTTGCAGTTTGATACGCTTAAGTTTCAACATAATTAAACACTTTGGTATTAAATATATAACATTTATGTTAAAAAGATATTATACGTAAGTTGTTTTAATACATAATATATTATTGGGTTGATTTCATATATATTCAGTATAAACCATAAAATTTCATATTTACTTAACAAAAAATCAAAATGTCATATATATTAAATTTAAACATCATATTTTCATATTTACTTTTTTCACATAATATTTTCATATTTAAGGTCTGTTTCCTTTGTGGGTTTTGACCCAAAGATTCAGATTTAGGATGAAAAAATTAGTTTGGTTCAAATACCGAGGATAAAAAGTAGAGAGCAAATCCAAATATAGAGGGATTCATAAATCCATATACACAAGCTGGGTTTTGTACTCACACACCACTACCCCACATTCTCTTTCCTCTATTTATATTTTGTCTCACAAAATTTTTGTATACATGCATTAATGGTGGGTTATCTTTTTTATCTTTATCATATTTTAATATTTAAATAAATATATTAACATAAATATAAATAAAATATTAACATATTAGTAAACAATATTTAATTCAAACACAATCCTAAATCCAATTTCAAATCTAAATCCAAATCCAACCTCGAACCAAACAGACCCTTACTCATTTCAATATTTAGATCATTTTAAAATATCACTACAAGAAAAGTGGGAACGGGCGATCATATTTTCCCCAGGGACACATGTCGCCGGAGAAAACGCACTAAACGACAAAAGCGATCTGACGTGGCACATATTGTGTTAGACTTTTTTGGTCAAACAGACCAAAAGTTGTTCCGGGGACATGTCGTCAAGTAATATTTGGTTCAACTTTGACCAATTTTGGCATCATAAATCTTGGCGGTAACTTTTCCCGCTCGATTTCCTCAGGGACATGTCACCGGGGAATCTTTTTGACCATAACTGATCGTCATTAACAACGTCATTAGTGGTAACAACTATGGGGGTAACGTGGCCAAACTTAACCTTGCGACATGTCCCCGAGAAAAAGTTTGGCCCTGTTTGACCAAAGCGTAGACTAAAATATTTCTTAGCGGGGTGTTTTCTGCCAAACTTTCTCCAATGACATGTCCTCGGGGAAAAGCTTGGCCATGTTTGACCAAAACGTAGACTAAAATAATTTTAACGGTAATGACGGGGTGACGTGGCATTTTGTTTTCCCGTAACTATATCCCGATGTTAAACTACAAAGCCACTTGTCATTTCCGAACATTCCAATTGGTTCGGAAGCTTTTGAAACTACTATTAAGGTTTGTCACGCTTTCGAAACCACGTAGTGCATACTTAAACTAACAAAGAAGTAAAATATATGAATTACATTACAAATCGATAAACGTTTAAACATTAAAGCATACGAATTAAATTGCATATCGATAAACGTTTAATCATTAAAGCATACGAATTACATTACAAAGTCGATAAAAGTTTAATCAATAAAACATACGAATTACATTCGAGTTGCTAAACAAACATTCATCAAGTAACAAAAAAACAAACATTCATTTAGCCAAATATTATACATACCACTTGTAGAAACACAAGCGAGACCTTACACCGATAATCATACAAGACTTACAACAATAATAGACGCATACACAGGGTGCATCTCTTTCCACTATGTAAAATGTATAACGATAGCATCTCTGACTAGTATTAACCGCAAATTGTTAGGATAGGCACATGCTTACCACAAAAGCTGATGTTGTGAAATGTAAGATTATGTATGAATTAGAGATAAACATTCAAACATTAAAGCATACAAATTACATTACAAAGTCGATAAAAGTCTAAACAATAAAACATACAAATTACATTTGAGCTACCAAATTGGCTAAATGACCAACTACTCCAAACTGAATTCCCCCATGTCATTGTAAAGCTCGTGTAGTAGTGCAGTTGGATCAATTGTGTGGTTCTCGAGATGCATATACATTTATAATGTTTCCTCAAGTACCTTTAGCTTTCCAATCAAGAGCTTGCAGTTTGCACACTCTGCATTTCTGGAATGTCCCAGAGAATAGCTTGAAGGTGTTGAAGGTCCTGGAGAATAACTTGGAGTCATTGAAGGTCCTGGAGAATAACTTGGAGTCGTTGAAGCTCCAGGAGAACTGACCAGTAGACAGACTCGTTCCTCTTTTCATAATAAAAATTCACATCCAAAATAATGTTTCTGAGGCTGTTAGACAGTTAAGAAAATATTTTTTAACAACTAACCAAATTATTTGTATATTACACAAATAAAAGACATGTGATTGTTCACCTTTAAAAGTGGACATGCATAATATAGTTTACCATGGGTTTTAGGTTTATACAATTCTCGCAGAACTACATCTCCGGCTCCACAACGACACGCAAAAGCTTTATATGGCACAATCTTCATAATAACAGTGTGTATTTGGTGGTTATGATGGTAAGAGTGTGTGTGATCTATTTGTGGTTGTGAGGATAATATATGTTTTTATGGTAAAAAAGAGTGCTTTTGGCTGGAACTCTTGGCTCTAATCTTGTGAGGGTAATAGTTAACCAGTTTTTGGCGGTGAGTTTTCCCGCCAACGTTTTGACCAAAAGCTTGACCAAAAGAATGAGTTTACCGCAAAAAATGTTGGGAATCCTCCGTTAAACATCTCATGTACAACGATAGTGTAGGATATTGGATATCATAACACAAGCCTAGGAATGATGGGTTGGCCGAATTCTAGAGAGAGAAAATGGGAAGTTCTAGTGAGAGAAAGACACTTAGTGTGTGTTTGTTATACAATGAACAACCAACCCCTCTCAATGGCTGAGAGGGGGTTTAAATACAAGAGTTTATGTGCCCTAAGTGGGCTATGGAGTGGGCTAACATGTGGGTAAAGACCAGGCCCAACGTCATAAGTCATACGGTAACTAAATGATTAATATTAAGACTACGAGCTAACCTATGCTAGACATAACACGGGGTGATCGAGTCTTTTTCATGATCCTAACAATCTCCCCCTAAGGGAGGTCACCCCAGAAAATACAATTTGAATCCTAGCATTATATGTCTTGGGCTTTTAACTTCAGCTTGTAATCTTTGATTCTTCATTCATTGATCTCTTTGTACATAGTGAGTAGTGATCTTTTGACTTTAAGCTTGAGCTTTTTCCTTTAGACTTATCTTTGAATGTGATCTTGAACTTTCTTGAGATCATCAGCCAAAGTAAATCTCTAATCATCATCTTGTGATCTTTTGGGCCGACATGCTCATACTTGTTGCAATCTTGAAAGCTTGACTTTATGCTGATATTACTTCATCAATTTATAACTTCATCACTTTAACATGCTGATGAAAAGTTGATATCAGAGTTACGGAAGCTTTAGGTCATTCCCTCTTGATGTTGTAAGATCATTGAGTCTTGAGTATAAGCATGTGGCAATGAACTTGACTCTGCTGGAACAGGTTGACACCACCTCTATCTTTATGTGTACCTACACTAAAACAGTTAGCAATAAAGTTGAGGGGCGAATATGGCTTTGTCATTTGCCCGTGTTTGATTGGAGTAACCTTCGAATCCGTGAGGACCGACATGTGATCAGGTAGATTCAATATTAAAAAGAATCTCCTTGACAGGATTTCCATCATGAGAGTTAGATCTTCCAATATATAAACATCAAAATTTCCTTACTTGTCTGTTCTCTTAGTCGGAACGTCTCAAAGTAGACAGCACGACAAGAGTGAAATGGTTAGTTACTATCTTACCGATTAAAGAGGAAAATTGATTTGAAAATCAATCAACGTTTCACTTAAGAAATTGATTTTGTGACACATCGAGAGTGTTAAGATTTTATCAAACTTCGTCAATCGTCAATTCAAAAGTTTGGACCGATTCGATGTCCAGTGTCACAAGTTTGATCCATTTAAGGATCTCACAAGTCACCTACCATGAGCTTGTTTGATGTTGGCTTAAGCAGGATTTCCATCTTCATTACATAAGTATCACTCGGATGTTCTGGCAAAATCACAAGGATGATGCGTAGGACTCTGAGTATATATTCCTTGTTTTCACAGTGTGTGAAGAACAAGTACATTTGAATAGTGTCCCAACGAGATTAATTGATGATCTCAAGACTCTAGACTCAATAGTGCATTTTGATTTTAGTGAGCGGAGGCTAGAGCTGACTGCCACCTTTTCAATGCCGACTAACCTGGAGTGAGAAAGTCAGTAGATTACGTGTTACGTCTCTGTAAGAATTGAAACAGAAATCTTTTAAGAGGTTCTGAGTGGCTAGGGAGGGTTGTGCAGCATATCACTGGGTCCATGATACTTGTCTTCAATGTCAGCAATCAACCGTGTGATTCTGACAGCATATGAATTGACCCAGTTTCTGCCTAATGTTTAAGGAGGGTTGCTTTCTTTACACCATTTATCTTAACATTTCTTTTTCATTCTTCAACCCTTTCAGTGCTTACCGAGACTTCATTACTAGTACCTTGTTGGGTATGTTCCAGTACTAGCTCCATCTCAGTCCGCACTATTCCCTTATTCTCATATTTCTCCTTTTTTGCATCATACCTAAGGACTTCTACATAACTAGTGGATTGTCCCTGGGTAGATCCCTCCGGCTCTGGCGGGATCGGTGGGAAACTATAACTAACTTACCCATCCTTATAACTGGCTAAAAGTTAAATACAGGGTCGTCTTTGGTATTTCCACTCTTGCCTCATACACATTTGTCCCCTCTCAATATGTGCTCAATCGTATTCAAACGAGTTTAGCACATATGGGGAGAGCATATTAATGGTCCACAAAGATCACATTTCTATCAGAGATTTTCATATTTAAGGTCACTTCTATCCCCGATAAATTTCAAACCCGTTCGATGATTTTAGATCTCAATTGATTTACGTTAGGAAAATTTAGGAGAAAATGTGTCTGATTTATACAAGCCGATAATGGAACATATTCATGCTCCCCCTCAATAATGTAACCCCGTTTTGATACAAAAACCTTACTTAAGGTATTATATGATGACTCAAAAATGCCCGTTAGATGTCATAAATTTGAAAAGCACTCTCCCCCTCAATCAAGTCCGATTAAGTTTCAAAGAACATCTGTCTACCAAATGAGACACAACCAATTTTCGGATGAATCATAGATGGAAAGTTATTTGGCTAAAAAGGAAAGAGATTTCTCTTCTGAATCAAGAAATAATGCACTGAAGCTATCATTAGATGGGGTGCATAGATATAAAGTAATCATGCCGGGAGAACTTATTCAGCTGTTGCTAGGAACAGCCATTTCTTTTGGCGACATGGCTTTCTCATTTTGAGAAACCGGGTTGCATATCAGAAAAATCATCGTCAAGCCATTAGACATGTTTTGAAAAGGTTTTTAAACTTCGTTCGAGCTTCATTTACAAACCGTTGTCATTGTTGAATGGACATTTCTGGCGTAAAATGTTATCATAGATAGCATACACTGTCTTGAGAAACTTATTTTTTGGAATTTTCTATTTTATAATAATTTTTATGGATTTTAAGGTTTTATATTTTTGTATTTTTCTTTATGGTTTGAATATGTTACATTATATACATAGGAAACTTGAAGCAAGTCCGGTTAACTCATCTTGTCATCTGAAGACGCTTGATGTCTCTGGCGAATCCAACTTCATGCCAAGCTTTTGAGAATAAAATTCAAATTCCTCTTCTCGGCAGAGCCTTAGTGATTTATCCGCCAGTGTATACTCTATCCTCCTAAAGTATAATATCAACCACTCCTTCTCAACTTATTCACGAAAGAAATGATGTCTGATTTAATGTGTTTCGCCCTAGAGTTGCTGGGACGTTGTTGCGAGCAGAGGGCAATGGCATTCTTGTTGTCATAATACAGAGGGACGTGATTATATGCAAAGCCATAATCGAACAATTGAGACCGCATCCATAGGATTTGGGCACAGCATCCAGACATAGCTATGTATTCAGCCTCTATTGAAGAGATGGACGTGCTAGTTTGCTTCTTAAATGTCCAGCTTACTAACTTATCACCAAGTAACTGAGCACTACCAGATGTGCTTCTTCGAGTGTCTTGACAACCTGCATGATCTGCATCTGCGTATGCTGTTAGTGCCATGATGGTGTCTATCGGATACCAAAGCCCCATGTTAATGGTTTTTTGAATATACCGAAAGACCCGCTTAACTGCTTCTAGGTGCTTTTTAGTAGGCTTAGATTGATATCTAGCACACATGCATACTGCAAAAACTAGGTCAAGTCTGCTGGCTATGAGATACATCAGGCATCCAATCATACCCCGATATCGAGTCTAGTCAACAGGGATGCTTGAGAGGTCCTCATCCAGTTTAGTCCGATCAACCATGGGAGTGTCAACAAGGTCACTGTTATGAAGATTAAATTTCTTTATAATCTATTTAGCATATTTAGATTGATTTATGAAAATGCCTCTGGGATTCTGAGAAATTTGTAAACCTAAGAAAAAGGATATTTGACCCATCATCGACATTTGAAATTTAGAGCTCATTTCATTTGAAAAACGGTCACAATCTCGAGGATCAGTCGAGGCAAATATGATATCATCAACATATATTTGAACATAGAGAGTATGTTTGCCTGTTTTCCGAATGAATAATGTCGGATCGACTACACCCTTAGAGAATCCTTGAGACAAGAGAAACTTCGACAGAGTGTCATACCATGCCCGTGGTGCCTGCTTCAGCCGGTAGAGAGCTTTCTTCAGACGGTAGACATAATGTGGACGATCTGGATCAACAAAGCCTTCAGGTTAGCTGACATAGACTTCTTCTTTAAGCTCGCCATTTAGAAAGGCAGTCTTCACATCCATTTGATAAACTGTCATGTTTTTGCTGGCAGCATTGGAAAGGAAGATTCTGATAGCTTCTAGTCTGACAACCGGGGCAAAGGATTCTTCAAATTCAAGTCCTTCCTCTTGACGAAATCCTTTCGCTACTACACGCGCCTTATTTTTCAGTACATCACCATGCTAGTCGAGTTTCACTTTATAGATCCAATTGAGAGCAATAATTTTGGCATAGTCTGGAGGAGGCACTAGTTCCTATACGTCTAGTCGATCAAATTCATGGATTTCATCTTGCATTGCTTGAGACCAGCAGTCTTTAGTAACTGCTGATTGGAAGTTTTTCGGTTCGACATTTGACAGTATAGAACTGTAGAAGCACCATAATGCATCGGTTGCAAGCTATTTTCTTATGGAGACTGGTCGAGAAGGATTTCTAATAATGTTATCAATCGAGTGAGAGTCGGTCCACTTTCGGAGATGTTTATGAGGTTGAGAGGAGTAATTTGGTTCAGCTATCGAGATATCCCCAGATGATGACGCTTTAGAGCTCGGTTCTGGAGCAAAGACATTAACAAAGGGTTCAGGATCAGCTGGTGCAAAAGGATTTACTTTAATAGATTGCTCAGCTGCAACACCAATATGTACAGAAGAGGATTGATGATCCAAAGATGATGGTGAATGACTTCCCGATGGTGCCTCTTGATCAATGTGGATGGATACTGATGGACTGGTAGGGTTGACTTGTGTTAGTAATTTTGTATAACAGACTTAATTCTGTTAGTATTATAGTTAGTTCTGCTGGTATAATAGTTAGTAGTTTATCGTAGTTAGTACTGGTAGTGTTAAATAGTTAATACTGCTTATGTAATAGTTAAGTCTGCTTAGGTATAAATTAGTTAAAGTTAAAGATATGCATGAGATATCTTAGGAAAGGATATGCATTATCTTTATACGCGTTTTATAAAGCCCATTAGGGTTTCCTTAGTCTATAAAAGGAACCCTAGGCATAGTCAGTAGAGATAGTTCTACACAAGATCATAGAGATCGAATAGTAATCATAGTTTGTCATCTGTAACCTAGGCAGATTCAAAGTTTAATATAAAAGTTCTTTTATGATATTCAATATTGTTCTTCTTTGCATTATTGATTAGATTATGCATAATCAATAGTGCTCACTCTGTGTTTCATTGTTGTTACTTTAGATTTATCTAAGGCAACAAACTCTTTACAAGCTGAAGGTTTAGATCTATTCAGTAAATCGATCCAACAAGTGGTATCAGAGCTTGTGTGGAAACTCTGAATAAGAAGAACTCCATTGTTTGAAGCAGATCTACAATCAAACCTGTAAGATGGCCATCTCCTCTTCAAGCTCATCAAGTTCTTCTGACAGTGAGGTACAAAAATGTTCTAAATGTCTTGAATCATTTAAATGTCTTCAAAAGAACTATGATACTGAAAGAGAAAAGCATAACAAAGCAAAACTAGAAATCAGGGGTTATGAAATAGCATTAGAGTCACTAGAATCCAGGATTATTGGACATGAAAAAAATGAGTTAGCTTGGGGTGAGAAATATGAATTTCAGAATTATGAGCTTAAATGTAGAGAAATAAAGATTAACAACTTAAATCTGGAATTAGAGAAGGCTGTTAAAGAAAGAGATGAATTAAAAGATAAGATTGCTAAATGGGAAGAATCGACCAAGAATCTTGAGGAAATACTTAAAAGTCAAATGAGTACTAGAGATAAAACTGGTTTAGGTTATAGCACACAATTGAATGAATTAAGTAGCAATCATGAAACTGATAGTGAGAACAGTTTGAGTATTTTTGATGGTAGATCAAGTGATGATGAGCATATACCAGAAAATGATAGATTTTCAAAGAATGGGTATAAAGCTGTTCCCCCTCCCATTACAGGGAACTTCTTAACCCCAAGAGCTGATATATCTTTTGCTGGGTTAGATGAATATGCCATAAGGAATAAAATCATTGAGTCACAAACAACTGAGCTTAATAATAGAACAGGTGAGACTACAGGTAAAACAAATGATGCAAATACTGAAAAGCCTAAGTCAGTCAGTGAGTCGGTTGTGTCTAATTCTAAGATTAACAGAGATAGTGTTATCATTGAGGATTAGACCTCAGATGATGAGGAGGAAGTGTCTGGAGTGCAAAAAGTTAGACCTGAGAATTAAACAGTTAAGACTAGAGATGATAAAAGTGGTCAAAATTCTCATAAACAAGGAGTTGGGTTTAGGAAAGTAAAAGCTTGTTTTGTTTGTAAAAGTACTGACCACTTGATCAAAGACTGTAATTTCCATGACAAAAAGAGTCAAGAGTCTAATCTAAAACATATGGTTAATACTGGTAAAAGGGAGGGCAAACTAGTATGGGATAATTCCAAAAGAGTTAATCATCCAAACTTTTCAAAATACCCACATTTAAGTAAGACTTTTGTCCCAGCAGGTGTATCAAGTAGAACAGGTTTGCATAGGCCAAGTATTAATACTGCTAGATCTGTTTGTACTACTAGGCCAAGTATTAATACTACTAGGCCTGTTAGTACTGTCAGGCCAAGTATTAGTACTGCTAGGCCAAGTATTAGTACTGTTAGGCCTGTTTATGCTTCTAGATCCATTTACCCAAGAATGGACAATGTAAGACCAAGAGGCTCATGTTCACCTATCAAGAGGTCTTACTACATAAAACCAGCCTTTAGACCTAAAGACTTAAAACAAGATGTTAAAACTTTTGGGGTTAAAAACATGACTACTGCTGGGAAAAGAGCATTAGTTAATACAGGTAAGGGTAAGTTGGATACTGATCTTAAAGAGTCAAGATGGGTTTGGAGGCCTAATGGAAATTACCTGGATCATGTGTCCAAAGACAGTGGATCATTCATGCTCAAGAAGGTTGAGTATGTTGACCCAAAAGGGATTTCATGTCCTATTTGGCTTGTGATTCCCTAGAGATACTATTTCTTACTTTTGTGCAAGGGCAATCCAGAGATCTTGTTACAGGATCATGCAGTGGTGAATAGTAGTTGCTCTAGCCATATGACTGGCAACAAAGCTTATCTTTCAGATTATGAAGATTTCAATGGAGGCTTTGTGGCTTTTAGAAGTCATCCCAAAGGAGGTAAAATAACGGGTAAATGTTCATCAGAAAAAGATAAAGGACTTACTCAGGAATACATACTGCTTCCACTACAACCTCATAGGACAAGGATTCCAGTAGAAGATGTTCCTCCAACTGCACATGAAAAATATTCTAAAAGTTCTCCTAAAGACAATGATGTACAAGACTCAGAAGATGGATGCTAACAAGGAAAGTGATCAAGACTTGCAGATGAACTTGAGAAGAAGGTTACTCAAGAATTGACTGCTAAAAATAAAACTAATGGATTGATGTTTCAAGACGAGCCTTTAAAGAAGAAAAGAGGAGAATTGCATCTCAAAAGAAGGCAGCTCAGGCTACAAGTACTAATAAGCTTAGTACTGATAGGCCATCTGTTAGTACTGATAGGCCATATGTTAGTACTGATAGGCCCTTTGTTAGTACTGATAGGTCTAACACACCATATGCTAGTGCTGCTAGTACCCCCACAGGTGCAAATGCTGGTGAATCATCATTTGTCTATCTTGGAGGAAAAATACCTATTGATGCATCTACTCTCCCTAATGCTGATTTACCCATTGATCCAAATATGCCTGACTTGGAAGATGCTTCTGATACTCTCCCAAATGATGGAATATTCAATGGAGCTTATGATGATGATGAAGATGTGGGTGCAGTGGCTGATTTCAACAACATGGATAACACCATTGCTGTCAGTCCTATTCCCACACTTAGAATTCATAAGGATCATCCAAAAGGACAAATTCTAGGAGATCCTACATCAGCAGTTCAAACAAGAGGGAAGATTCAAAAGGCTTCTTCAGCACAACAAGCCTTGGTAAGTTACATTCACAAACAGATCAGAACAAATCACAAGGATCATCAAAACTGTTTGTTTGCATGTTTTCTCTCTCAAGAAGAACCCAAGACTATATCACAAGCCTTACAAGATGAAAGCTGGGTTGAAGCAATGCAAGAAGAATTGCTTTAGTTCAAACTACAGAAGGTTTGGGTACTTGTTGATTTTCCATATGGGAAAAAGGTAATTGGCACAAAGTGGGTCTTCAAGAATAAGAGGGATGAGAGAAGTATTGTTGTGAAAAACAAAGCACGGCTTGTAGCACAAGGGTTTAGACAGGATAAAGGTATAGATTATGATGAGGTTTTTGTACCTGTTGCCAGAATTAAGGCAATTAGGTTATTTTTAGCCTTTGCATCATACATGGGATTTACTGTCTATCAAATGGATGTTAAAAGTGCATTTCTTTATGGCACTATTGAAGAGGAAGTGTATGTTCATCAACCTCCAGGCTTTGTTGAATGCTTGCTAAATCCAAAACAGAAGTTATAAGTGATCAAAGCTCTTTATGGTCTACATCAAGCTCCTAGAGCTTGGTATGAGACACTTTCTTCTTTTCTGATGGAAAATGGTTTCAGAAGAGGTACCATAGACAAAACATTGTTTATCAAGAAGAAAAAGAGTGACATTATGTTAGTCCAAGTGTATGTGGATGACATTATTTTTGGCTCTACTAAGAAGTCTATGTGTACAGAGTTTGAAGAATGTATGCACAAAAGATTCCAGATGAGTTCCATGGGTGAACTCACATTCTTTTTGGGACTTCAAGTGAAGCAACAACCCGATGGAATCTTTATTAGTCAGGATAAGTATGTAGCTGACATCTTAAAGAAGTTTGATTTTTTATCCATCAGAACAGCTATTACTCCTATTGAGTCTAATAAACCATTGGTCAAGGATGAAGATGGTGTAGATGTAGATGTACATGTCTACAGGTCTATGATTGGCTCTCTAATGTATTTGACTGCATCAAGGCCAGACATCATGTTTGCTGTTTGTGCCTATGCAAGATTTTAAGTCACTCCAAAAGCCTCATAATTAAATGCAGTAAAAAGGATTTTTAGGTACATCAAACATCAACCCAAATTAGGTTTATGGTATCCTAGGGATTCACCTTTTGAACTTGAAGCTTACTCAGATAGTGATTATGGAGGAGCTAGTGTAACACCCCCAAAATCACAACAACGCAGCGGAATACCACTTGGGGTGCTACTTCATAGTTCATACACACAAGTTACAGAAAACGACCTCAAAAGAGACGTTTAATAAAATGTCACATTCGATTTAATAATCGGTTGTAATTTTCAGGTCCAAATAAATTTCTTTTTAACAAAAAGTTACTAAGTGTTTAAACTTGGAATCTTTGTATATTTTAATAATAAATGGTTGTCGAATGTGAAGAAAAATCAAGTCTTTAAAGTTTTGATATCCGCGCGACTCGAATGCTCCCAATGCTCAGCTAGCAATATAATAACCTGAGAAAATACATGCAAAAACGTCAACAATAATGTTGGTGAATTCATAGATTTAAGTAAAAGCAGTATTGAAATAATTCAAGTAAATATTTCAGTAAGAAAATTAGCGCTACAACATTTCAAAGTATTATTTTTGAAATCTAAGTAGTGATTCGATAAATCAAGTAATAATCAGTAGTGGACCACAAGGTTTAAGATCAGCCAGCGACAGTGTTTCATAGTATCATTCAACATTACCGCATTGAGCTCATGACACTGAAACCTTGACAATAACGCATATCATATGCAAATACAGTTGCCCTAGTACCATGTATTATTGCCTCATACCTACGATTCTCAATACAAATCGTCCGTTAAAAAGGTGCTCGAAAGAATTCGATTCAGACCTCGAACGGGGTTGTCAAACCTAATAGATCTATTAAATGTACTAGCGTTCACCCCTACAGGGAAATTAACAGTTCATGAAATTAGAGACTTTGGCAATAGCGACTCATGCAGATAATTTCATAATTGGGTCAGGCATACCCTTCAAGCACTTGTGTTTCATTAGTAAAACAAATAATGTGTCCAAAACTCATGGTTTCATAAATAGATAATCAATGTTCTCAAATCATGTAGTAAGCGAATCAAGCTTTAATAAAGATAGTCAAGTAACGTTTAAGAAATCAATAAGTTTTCTTAATAAAACGAGCATGTATTCTCACCCCAAAAATAATTTATTAAAACTATAAAAAGGGAAAAGGTTGGGGCTTATGAAATCCCATATAGCAAGGAGAGCATGAAGTAGATGAATTTTGGATGAGAGAAAGTACGCCTAAGCACCAACCTAAAAGGCGTGACGCGATTAGTTTGATAAAGAAACCAATACGTAAAAATAAACACATGATCATGAGATATGTCTTCAAGATATGCACGGCATTGAATTATAACTTAACCGAAGTATTTTTATCCTAAAATTGGTATACCACCTGCACTAATACTACATTAAGTGCCTATTAAGTCTCGCTTAGCGATTCTTATCTTATTATTATGTGGCCGCACTTTTATTTGTCAAGAAAAGGCGTAAAACTATGTTGCTGAATTTTAGTCAACTTTACAAGACCATATCTCTTAACCTATAAAAGATACAAAGATGGGGCTTTCACCCTTGGAAAGATACTTAAGTCTAGTTTCCATAATATTAGGCCTTTTAATCAAACCATTTACCAATCCACGGGAAATTAGTTTTTACTAATCATAACTCAAAACAGAACAGTTGCCGGATATCTAACACTTACGGTTTTGGCCATAAATCCTATTCTATAATAGCAATCAAGTTGAATCCAAAGAGATATGAAAGCTTATGATGTCTAGTGTTTAACCATGTTTTAAAAACACAGCACTTTAGTACAAAAATCTGGAGTTATATCTCTTTTTTAAACAGTCGTTCAGAACTGACTGGTTTCCTTAAATCGGTCATATCTCACTCATCCAGAGGAGATATGGAATCTTTCAACAATTCGACACATGTACCTTGTTCTTTATTTCTACAACACCATCAAATAATACAAGACCTTCTTAGGCAAAAGTTTGATGTATTTACCCATTTATACTGCTGTTCTGCAGCAGGTCACCAAGTTTCCTACCAAAATACTCTTAAATTTTGTCGTATTTTCCAAACCGTAATAGCTATGAAAGTGAATCCACTTGGAGAAGTTAGATTAAGATGTATACTAGTGAGATTAGTTTTCCTATACGACATTTTAGAGCATTAACTTGGAGTTTAACTCGTTTTCCAAACGATGTTCCAGATTTGACTAGCAATCGTAAAATGGCCATAACTCTCTCATCCGGAGGAGTTGATAAACCATCCAATTAGCCACATGAACCTTATAACTATATCTATCCAACCATGTAATTTATTCACAGGATCTAGGCCAAAAATTATTAGGAAAAGCCATGTTTTGCTACTTGTTAGGATATATTGTAAAGTACTGCTGACAGATAATGAAGTACTGTTGGTGATATTAAAGTACTGCTTATTATGTTAAAGTACTGTTAGTTATAGAATGGTACTGTTAGCCAATAATCAATAAGTACTGATTATACAGTTTTAAGAGTTTTAGGATGGATTTATATGAGAAGTTAAGCATGGCTGGTTGTAAGCCCAATTGGGTACTTAATCCTTGATGTCTATAAAGGACCCCTTGGAAGGCCATAGTTAGGTACGAGAATGAGTACAGAGTTTTAGAACAAAAGTGTTAGCGTTTAGTATTATTAGTGTTTAGGAATCTGCAAAGTTAGGCAGATCAAGGTGTGATAATAAAAGTAATCTTTTGATTATTGCTGTGTGTTCTTCTTAATATTATCAATTAGATTCCGCATAGTTGATAGTATTCAGTGTCAGCGTTTCATAGTTATTATCTTGGATTTATTCAAGGTAGTAATATCCTTTACAAGTTAAAGGTCAACATATTAGAGTACATCGATCCTACAAGTGGTATCAGAGCTTGTTGAGGAATCATCTGATTTAGATGACAACTTTGAAACATAAAGATATCTTGCAAAACACTAAGATGTCTGAATCTGAAAACCACGCACTCTGCCTCTATCTATCATTGCATACGAATTCCAATCATCATGATAGGGTGGAGATGTCCTTTGGTGCTGAAGATGAGACAGTATATTCCAATTACTGATCATATTCTATGGGATATAATCACCAATGGTGACCAGGCTACAACAGAACCAGCTTCTTCCTCAGGTCAACCTTCTGCACCAAAAACTTCAATTGTTGTCAATGCAAGGTGAAAAAACATTCGAGGGAAAGCTCTCATCAAACATGTGCTCTCTGCAATACCAGATAGACATCTCTTAAGCTTCCATGATGCTCAAGATGCCCAGAGTTTGTGGGCTGCTATAAAAGCAAGATTTGGAGGTAATAAGGAATCTAAGAAGATGCAGAAAAATCTCTTGAAACAACAGTTTGAGACCTTTGTTGTTGGAGCCAGAGGAAGGCTTAGGACTCAGCATACGACAGATTCCAGAACATTATTAGTATGAGAGTTGTATGATGCTAAAGGTATCCCTATGGGAAGATGACTAATTTAAATTTCTCAGAAGTTTACCATCTGTGTGGCATGTGGTTGCTACAATGATTAGAGGACAACAGGTTTAGATTGAATTGGGACATTGTGATCTTATATAACAACCTGAAGGTAATATGAGCATGAGTTGAAGGGTTCTTCAAGTTAAATTCAAAAGCATTGCTTTTATGCTCTGCTGAGATCAAAGACTGTACTTCTAGACAAACGTACTTGATGATGATAAATTGATATCATCACCAAAGGGTATGCTCCTGCTTCATCAGCAAGTTGAAGAACTTCAAACTCTTCTTTAAACTAAGATGAACTCTCACTCCATTTCGTTCTTTCTTTGCTCAAACAGCTTCTATGCCTTGAAACTCATGATGATGAGACTTGCTGCAAAATTTATGATGATGCTATGGAAGAAATGGACATAGATGGCAGTAGCTTTGATAACTGCAAGAATAAGAAAGTTCATGAGAAGACGGAAGACCTATTAGACCTCAAGCCTAAAATGGAATTACCTTTGACAAGTCAAGAATTGAATGCTTAATTGTCAGAAGTTGGGTCACTTTGCAAGGGATGAAGTTTGCTAAATATCAAGCCAAACAGGCAAATGGATGTAAGGAAAGGAATTGTGCCATTGAAGATTCAAATCAAAAAGCTCCCATGGTAGCAAAAGGACAGCCAAGTGAAATCTGTCTGGACCAAGGGAATTTGATGATGATCCTGTGACTTTTGTTATGGTGGCACTGATGGAATTTGAAGAAGATGATTGGAGATACCCAACCCCTCGAGATTGATGCATTACCATGTGGATCTTGGACAAGATGGACTTGGAGTTTTTGACTGGAGCGAAGATGTGATATGCACCAGTTGCTCTTGCTTTGATGGCTACAAGCTCAACCGATTCTTCTAACTCAGAGGTACCTACTGTTCAACTGCAGTACAAATCTTATATTAAAAAATGTTGAAGATTATCAAATGAAAGAGAAATTTTCAAAGAGCTAGGTTAGAAACTTCAGGGATATCCAAATGAGCTTTGAATCTTAGTATGTCATAATTAAAACACATGAAAAGATAATATGCAGGGGGTGATAATAAATATGAACAGATGGGGTATGACTTTAAAAATGATGGATTGTAATTAGGCGAAAAACAACAAGAATTTGATAATTGTCATAAGAAGGGTTTGAAACGAAAGAAAAAACTTGAAAAATAGAGCAATGCTAATATATTGCAATAACTGAAATCTGAACAACAAAAAGTTTTGACTGATAATACATGTATAGGATTTGGTGTTGAATACAGTAGTAGTGAGGAATAGTAACAATTTCATCTGGGGATGAACTTTGACTGGTCCTTTGTATGAAAAAATTCAAAAGAGAAAAAGGCATACAAGCAGTATCTCCACCCACAGGTACAATCTATTTCCTCCTAGGGCAGACCGTTGCTTTACTGGGATAGATGACCCTAGCAAATCAGGAATAAGGTGATTAACAAGTAAACTCAGAGGTCTGGTGGAACAGATCATGAATCTTGTGTTTCTAAAAACAGCGGAACAACCTGAATTACTGTTAAGTCTAACACTGAAGAAACTAAGGTCATCATTGAAGTTTGGGTTGCAGTGATGATGAAGAGGTTTCCAATAGGATTTTCAGAAAATAAGCAGAAATATGTTTTGAAATCTCATAAAACTCTTCTGAAACCAAATCACCAAGGAGTAAAGATAGTTTTGGTCAAAGATCTAGGAGAAGGGGACTTTGGTGTACAGAGCATGGTAAAAGTTGTTTGTATGTTATAGTCCTAATCACTAATCAAGGATTGTGATCTACATGGAAAGAAAAACTCAACAGCCCAAAACCTAATCCATAGGAAACACGGGTTCAAGGGGACATTCAAGATCAGTTTGGAATTACAAAAGTAGGGTAAATCACATAAATTTCTCAAGTGACTTTAGGGAACACTCATCAAAGAAGTCTTTTATTCCATAGCAGTTCTTAAGGGGAAGTTTGAAAAGTACTGTTAGATCAAAAAAATGTCACAAGCAGTACCTTCACAAAGTACTGCTAGTACATTTTACCAAAAGACTGCTAGACCAAATGCATCAAAAGCAGTACTTTCACAAAGTACTGCTAGGCCATATTTCCCAAGACCAGTGTTTAGCACAAGTACTGGTAGACCTTATTATCCAAGAATGGATAATGTAAGACCAAGAGCTTCAAGCTCTTCACCACCCACAAGGTTTTTCAATACAAGAACTGTTGACAGACCAAAAAGCCCAAAGCCAATTATAAAATCTAAATGGGTTAAGAAAGAAAGTACTGCTGGGACACAAGCAGTACTTCCACAGACTAAGGGTGAAAAAGGGAGTGTTGTGACAAGTCCAACACAAACATGGAGATCAAAGGGGGCTTATCTAGATATGGCAATAAGAATAATGGATCTTTACAACACTCAAGAAATTTGAGTATATAACTCCATTAGGGGAATTCAAGTCAGTAATGACTTGGGTTCCTAAGAGAGTTTAACTCCTTTAATTGTATGTGAAGGGCAATCCAGATAGAGGGAACTAAAGATCTGCTTATTATTGATAGTTGGTTTCTCTGGAAGTATGACAGGAGGACAGGACAACTTCAGATTTCAAGGATTACAAAGGAGGTTATGTAGCTTTTGGTAATGATCCTAAAGGAGGAAGAATCACAGGAAAGGGAACCATGTTTAACTCTTTGGTAGTTAATATTGGAATGATGAACCCATAGCTACGTTTAAGGGGAGGACTGCTTGTAAAGTATGGACTTTGAAAGAAGATTTGATGCTATTCTTAAGGGGAGGTATAAAGTCAAAGATGATTGACTTTTTAAAGATATGATGAACTGTGGAGAAATCAGACTGAATGGGAAATCATAATATGGAGATTGTATGAGTCCACAGGGGTGCATATACTGGAATTGGAGAATGGGACTATGATACATATGTTGGCAGAACAAAGGTATTCCAACTTACTAAGAGCGGTTTTGCAAAGAACTGTTAGTGATAAAGTTAGAAGTTCAAAAGGAAACAGAGAATCGCTATGAATGTATAAGATTTGTGGATGAAAGCAAATGGAGGATTTGAAAGAGAAGCAGAACTGATTTGGTGTGGTATCTTAATTTATCAAAAAAAAAAAAAAAATATGTTTTTAATAAAATTAATTAATTTTTTATAAATGAGAAGATAAGTACTAGAATGCTACTTTGTTGGGACGACTGTCAGCTTAATTGATTTTTGATAAAAGAGTAAAACATAATGATTTGGTGAATAAATAGTTTTAAATGTGCAAAAAGGTTTAAGGCACAAATGATTGAAGGAAAATAAAATTGTTTTAAGGGATTGGGTGTTGGTTAACCACCACACAGCAAATGGTAATCAATTCACCATGTCTAGCAGACATAAGAATTGGCTAGTCCAAATCAAACAGTTTTGGTAAAGACATCTCAAATCTGTTGATGGTTGACAGTTTACCAAAAATTGTATGGTGCTCAATACACCATGGTATTGCACTGAAGTATTGACTACTCCAGAGCAAACGGCATTTTGATAAAAGAGAACTCTCAAAAATCCGTTGATAGCTTTAATAGTTTGCTCAAAAAACTATATGGTTAATTAACTCTACCAATGTTTAAATTACTGAGAGTTGACTAGTCCTGAGGAAAGGCTACAGGTAATGACATGAACAAATCCGTTCTTGGTTGTGAAGTTTACAAAAAACTTTTCAGGTTTCAAATAACTAGGATTCATCGTTCGAGTAGTTAATGGTTTTAAGTCCTCATGGAGGCTTACCTTTTTCTAGGTACCAATCGCGAATGGGCTAGCCCATGAGTGGATGGCTTTCTTGGTAAAGGCTTCATAAAATCACATTTATGTTCATGTGGTGGCCAGTGCTGTTGAAGATTTGATTCAAGCCTAGAGTGATTGTTCTGACAAAGATTTAATGCTTTCATAGATAACTCAAACATATCTTTTCGTTAAAGAGTGAAGGTGTTTCAAAACTTCAAAGACTTGTAGAGGTGAAGGGTAACAAGAAAAAGGTATGTCTTGAAGATTCAATTGATCTGATTACTAATCAAGATGAAGATACAACCGCCTGTGCCTCTGCGTCTGTCACAGTCTCGTCAATAAGAAGTTTTAAAATGAAGAAAAAATCCTTGAAGTTAAGCAAGTTAAACATCAAGTTAGGGGAGGATTGTTAGGAAATATTGTAAAGTACTGCTGACAGATAACGAAGTACTGTTGGTGATATTAAAGTACTGCTTATTATGTTAAAGTACTGTTAGTTATAGAAAGGTACTGTTAGCAATATCAAAGTACTGCTTATAACAGTTTTAGAGTTTTAGAAGGATTGTACTATGAGATGTAAGCATTGGCAGGTTGTAAGGCCCTATGGGTTAATCCCTTGATGTATATAAAAGGACACTTGGAAGGATATAGTTAGGTACGAGTTTTTAGAAAGTGTTAGCGATTTGTATTATTAGTGTTTAGGAATCTAACAAAGTTGGCAGAGTCAAGGGTGTGATAATAAAAGTAATCTTTTGATTATTGTTGTGTGTTCTTCTTAATATTATCAATTAGATTCTGCATAGTTGATAGTATTCAGTGTCAGCATTTCATAGTTATTATCTTGGATTTATTCAAGGTAGTAATATCCTTTACAAGTTAAAGGGTCAACATATTAGAGTACATCGATCCTACACTACTGATATAAAAATAGTCCATAAAACTACCTAGAAACCTCATCAAAAACACTACACTAAATACCAAATTATTCCATTGCAATGCCATAACATATCACTAATAACATATCTACAAATCAAAACATGATTTCACGATCAAAACCAAAATTCAAAACAAACTCTAGAACATGGCATTGCTCATAAAAAAAGTAAAAATCAAAATTATGCACAAAAAATATATTAAATCAATAAACAAGGAAAACAAGGAAGGGCTTACAAAACATAATAGAATAGAAGACAATGATCAAACGAAACCCTCTTGTGTTTTCCCTTAATTTCCAAAACCCACAAAAAAAACAAAGACCCAGACTTGATTTTTGATTAACCAATCTTGTTAAAAACACCTGCAATCGCACTCTTGATGATTTAATTGCACCCAATTAGATAAAAACCTAAGAATCAAAAGTTTAATAAAATCAAGAACTTTTTAATTCTTGATGCATGATGGTTTAATCATCAAAAGGATGATGGGGATTAGTAAGATAATGGTTTGGGAGTAATAGGAATTAATTTGATGATTTTTTATTATGGTTCATCACTCAAGTTATCAATATTTGTAGAGTTAGCAGCATTAACTTGAGTGCTAGCAGTAGAAACTCCATGAGCAGTATTAACTGCTTCATTAGTGCTGCTAGTGTTGTTATTTGAAGAGGACATAAAAGCCATGTTCTGTGTGCTTGAACTTGAGCTAGACATCCCTTTAACTTCTGGTTCATACACCTTGAGGTTGTTGTAGAGATCATCCATGCTCATTATATCCAAATTAGTTTTATTCCTCCACACAACAACATATGTGTTCCACTTAGGTGACAAACTTCTTAATAACTTTTGATTAACATCTTCTTGTGAAATCTTTTCACCCAAAATCTCAAACTGACTCATAAGCTTTTGAAGCCTATCAACAGTTTGATCAAGCATCTATGAGCTTTGAGCAATGGAGTTTTCATATTGCTGCTTTAAGAGATTCCTTTGAGTCTTTTTTGTAGCTTCATTCCTACTAAATATCTTTTCAACAGCTTCCAACAACCTCTTAGTATCCTTTATAGAGTTAAACTTTAACTGATGTTCATTGGGAATGCCCATCATTAAAGTGCTTCTAGCTTTCACCTTTAATCTTCTCTGAGCCTTTTCTTCAGCAGTGGTAATAGGCATCTCTGTCACAACACCTTCCACAGTTGTTGTTTTTGGCAAGGTTGCACCATTCTCTATGACTTCCCACAGTGCATAGTCTATCATTTGGATATATTGTTCAATATTCATCCTTCAGATCTCATACTCACCAGGTTTGAGCATGGGAACTTTAGATGCAACCACCATGTGTGGATAATCTTGATCCATATCTTTTAAAAAAAGATCTTGTGTATAAAAACAGGTTCTTCTTATTCAAAGCTTTTCAACAAGCTCTGATATCACTTGTTGATCTCACTTTAATAGATTGAATTCCGTAAGCTTGTTTAAGGATTAGTTATATTAGATAAATCTAACACAACTATAGTAAAAGCTTTGTTTGAATGTATTAAAGATTATGCGAAATCTAATCTTTAATATTGAGAAGAATTATCAATGAAGCAATAATTCAAAACAAATAAGCTCCAATATTATTAATGATAATAATACGAATACTTTCAAAGTATTAGGGTTACAAAGACCTTGAAGTTATGAATTATATCACTAAGACTGATAAAAGATGATTTTGATACGTATAACTCTATACCCTAGGACCTCCTTTTATACACCAAGGAGTCCTACTCGGCTTACAATACTTTCCTAAGTATATAAAATCTTTTTTATAAACAACTAATACATATCAAGTAAGCAGTACTAACAAACAGTACTAACTTACACTAGCAGTACTAACTTAATACTAGCAGTACTAATATTTACTAGCAGTACTAACTTTATACTAGCAGTAGTAAACACTTAGCATATTTTCTTTGAAGTCCATGAGCAGTACTAAATCTTCACTAGCAGTACTAACTCTAGCTGAGCAGCATTAACAAAAACATGAGCAGCAGTAATTCTAACAGCATCAAGAAAACTTTTAATCCCAACATGACTTATACGCTGTTGGTTTACGACGGTCGATTCACATTCAGAAAATCTATTTAACAAATTGAGAGTCGAAAGGAGTCCATGGCCCAAAGAATGACTCGTACGGACGAACGCACGCTATGTCGGATGCACATAAGCCCACTCATTCACAATTTGTCACTTACATAAAGAGGCGTCCCAATCCATGTAAGTGAAGAATTGTGAACTTATGGTTCGGCGGTTTATAATTTCCTTATTCAAATGAAGAAGCGTCCTAATTCATTTCAATAAGATGATTATAAGTCATCCTACTTAAGTATGGCCGACACAAAACACAATATCAAAACAAGAACAAATGCTACATTAAGTAAAAAGGAGTGTCTCCTTGATGGCATGATTCTTCAAAATCATAAGAAGTAACGAGAAAAAGTATGAGACGTTAGTCAATCACGTTTCAAAGGTAAGTGCCAAAATACGGCACGATACAAGGAAGACTTCAAAACGATGGATTATGAAACAACGTACGCGATTCAAAAGCATAAGAAGAGTATTCAAAATCGGAGTCGAATGATAAAATAACTAGCGGAATTGACAAACTATGCCGAATTTCAATATTATCAAAAGGGAATAAAGTAAAGTCGCGTAGATATTTTAGAGATAACCGCATCGCTCACAATTTATTAAAGTAGACGAACTCATTAAGACGTACCATAGTACTATACACATATGTAAGTAATCATTATTACGTAGACGATTTCACACTTAGGCTTCGGTTAGCACTCGCATCAAGCCAAGCTTGATTAAAAAGCATAGATAATGATTCCACAACATGTGGGTAGGCCTACACCTCTGATCCTAATCACAATATAATATAAGTAGACGTACTCATCCGATCCAAAATTCAAGTCACGCTAGCCATAACACCAAGGCGACACAACGACCTTGAATAGTTAGACTCACACAAATCACTTCTATATAATTAGATAACGACAAACCAGAAGATGAGCATAAGAGATTAAAAGAAGGTAGCTCATATACTTACGGGTATCCTTATATGATATTAGTATTGATGTTCGAGTGAGAAAATAAGAAAACATGAAGTACACGATAATCGGAGTGGTCAATATATATATAACCGACCGATATAAGGTAAATAGTAAGGCGTCATAAGATAGACGTAAGAGAGCGAAGTCATAACTAAGTGTTATATACTCATTATCCATGTAATAGCAATAGGGATGCAAAGGAGAGCATAAAAGTCACATGGGAGCAAGCAAGCGCGGATATCGGACAATGGTGAAAGACTCTTAAAAGTTTTCGAAAAACGGTTATAGTTTAGGTTTTGAAAACGACCTAGTTCTCTATAACCAGCGCTCTGATACCACTCTGTAACACCCTCAAAATCATAATGCAGCGGAATACCACTTGGGGTGCTACTTCATAGTTCATACACACAAGTTACAGAAAACGACTCTAAGTGAGACGTTTTGAAAAGTCAATCATAAAATAATTTTTATAAAATATCAGAGTTACAACAGGTCCCAATAATTTTCTTTTTACAAAAGTTACAAGAGTTCAAACATGACTCAAATTTATATCTTAAAGATAAATAGTTATCGAATGTGAAGAAAATCGAGTCCTTTAAGTTTTGATATCCGCGCGACACGAATGCTCCCAATGCTCAGCTAGCAAAATAATAACCTGAGAAAATACATGCAAAATCGTCAACAATAATGTTGGTGAATGCATAGGTTTAAGTAAAAGCAATATTGTTAGGAATTCAGTTTTTAGTGAAGTGACGATCATTATCGATCTCACGAGCCTTAGTAATAGTTAATCAATTCAATGTAATATCTAAGTAATCTAACCGGGCCGGCTTATATAAAATCCAAGGAAAGCCCATAGAAAGCCCGTCCTGACCTATCTATGTAAGTATATTTACCCTCTCCACACATGGAGAGGGTGTTGGTTGTCCATTTCTCACATTACACTAAGATAATATTATCCTTTTATTTCTCTCTCTAAGTGTTCATCCAACCATTTCTTTCTCTCTCTAAAAACCCAAAGTGAATCCTATCATACATGTGTTAAGATATTCTACAATTGGTATCAAGAGCCATGGGGTGTTTGTGTAGGTTTTGTGCGCGTTTTGTCTACTCTTTTTACTAGTGTTTTTTGTTCGAATCCATTCAAAAAGTTTTCACTTTTTGAGGGTTTAAAAACCATAAAGTTTTAACTTTCTTTCTTAGTTATCTTAGTATATACTAGAAGTACAAGAAAATCTTTTAAAAACCATAAAAAATATTATAT